>CAIGRS010130617.1:0-13254 GCA_903798395.1 Fraxinus floribunda
AGTTCACGTGTGAAAAGGAGGGTGCACAAATGAACAGTAGTTTTGGCATTGCCTCTTATAATAGAGTAGAGATTTGAAATCATTTTTCAGTCATGGGAGTAATCCTAAACTACTCATGATTTCCACATATTTACTATTTATATGACATAAACGAGCATGCCAAAAATTTACAAAAGAAATCGTGTAAACAAAAGTAGATTTTGTTTTATTACTCAATATTCAATTTGAATATTCCATCACAATCATAACCTTTACCCACAAATAAATCCTATTTGGTAAGGATGATGCTACACCAACCGAATTTTTTACATAATCTTTCACACCCTCAACACGTGGCGGCCCCCTATTGGAAGGAAGGCTAACCCACTAGCCTTCCTTCCAATAGTGGGCCGCCACGTGTTGAGGGTGTAAAACTTTATGTAAGTAATTTGGTATATATAGATTAATCCATTTGGTAATCACATATTGATCAGATTCATAGTCCGTCTAAAGCCAACTTTATTAAGAAGAAAACTTAACATTAGATTATTCCTCATTGACAGTGCATGTAAAACATTTTTCAAAGTTAGCACACGTCCCAATGTGAATTTCAGTTCAACCTCACCACTCCCGACCATCTTGGTTTTGCTAGAATCACCAAGCATGATGGTTTTCTCTTCCTCGAGTGGAGTATAATTCTTGAACCAAACTTTATCATGGTAGGCACGCCTATGGCACCAGAATCTGCCCACCATCCTTCAACATACTATACCATGTTAATGTCTGTAATCATTGTCACAAGTGGCTCTTCAGTTACATTAGCTTGAGGAAAAGGCTGTTGATTTCGAAATCTGCAATTTCGAGCAATATGCCTACTTTTGCCACAGACAAAATATGCATTATAAATTTGATTTTGAGAAGGAGGGCCTTAGTTCTGATTCGGGTTTCCATGACTGTGAAGTTTACTATAAATTTTTCGTATTTTTCTTTCCTGGCTTCAACTGACTATTTTTAGAAAACCGATTATTGGGCAAGTGATTATTTGCGGGCAATTAAATTTACCTTTGTTCAAGAATGTCCATTGCTTTCTTGTGTCATCAGTGCCTCTTGGCCTCTAGCTTCCTCCTCTACCCTGATGCGAGTGATCAAGGTCTCCAGGGACGTCCCTTTCTGCTTATAGCGCATTGACTTTTGGAACTCTCTCCATGATGGCAGTAGTTTTCAATGATTGCAGCAACAACAAGGTTACTCTCAATTTTGATGCCTTTAGATCTAACATCTGCAACAATCATTTAAAAATCTTGCACTAGTTCCGCCACAGATTTTTCATCCACTGTTTGATAGCGAAAGAAGCGACTAGCAGCATATTTCTTTGCACTAGCTTCCTCAGTATCATATTTATTCTGTAAAGCATTTTGTTTGTAGAGGAGCAAGTAGTATTGTAATAATCATAAAAATTATCTGCAAGGCAATTCAAGATATAAGACAATTATACTCATCTCTATTATATTTTTCTACATTCCCTTGATGAGCTTGAAGTTCCTCTTCGTTCATATTGACGGTAGAGACCTTGTTTGGATTCTTCTGAATAAGGATGTAGGAGACTTTGATAAGACTGAAGTAAAATAGAACTATGCTCTTCCACCGATTAAAATGAGCCCCCTTAAAATGAAAGGGCTTGTTGAGATCTCCGACGTTGTCAACAGGATTCTCAGGTGCTAACTCCATTTGTTTGATTCTCTTTAAAATTGTTGGTAAAATTTCAATAACAAAAAATGAAGTTACAAAATGAATAGAAAAATAACGAAATCGGACGGACTGAGGCGCGGATATCTCTCTCTTTAAGGAGCTTCAAGCCATCTGCGATTGGCAAAGCCTATAACACGGTGCAGGAAAACTTTTCTATAACTTGTGATGCAATGATCTGACTATTCGTCGTATAACTCAAACAAACTCTGTACAAGTAGTTGAGCTCAAAACTCCACTAAAAAAAACACTCTTCTTTGCTCAATAATCTCTCCAAAAAAATGAGTGATAATATAAGGAGAAAAACTACAAGAATCATGATTATTGTGGCAGCGATGAATGGCCAAGGAATGGTCTTATTTATAGGTAAAAATAGGTCACTCAAAACAAAGTGGTGTCATAAACGCATGAACCATTTCACCTTTCATTTTCCAACTTCCAACTGTTCACTGTCCTAACTCCCAAAACCTACAAACTTATTAAAAGAAAATATAATGAATGAATTTTTAATTTTAAATGCTCCAACTTAAAATCATACAAATGGACATGAAATCCGTCTTGATAAATACTAATTTTTTTTTATTTTTTTATTTTTGTATTAGTTGGTATATAAAATATAAAAAATCTGTTCTTATAAATTTTTTTAAACAGACGAGATTACAAGTGCTAGATCCTGAGCTAACAAAATTTCATTGATTGATTTAACATTTTTTTTTTTTTTTTTTTGTCAAAAATGATTTGAAATTTTGTCAACTCAACATTACCATACGGAAGTAAAATAATGATTTACATACAAATGAGGTGTCAAAAAAGATTGGAAAAGATTTTTTTATTTGATTGAAAATTTTTTGATCCAATCACATTTCACAATATCATGTTTATGTAAATTATTATGTACATATAATACAACTATTAAGTTCTTCTGTTGGATAAGAGTACAGATGCATGACGACATTGTCAATTATAATTATCTTTAATTCAACTTCAATTAGGTTCCTGTAGTTTGGGAATCTGAGACTGTTGGGAATGAATAATAATAACAGTTATTTCTACCATAAAAACATTCTAAAGTTTTATCAGTTGATATTAGAGGAACGAATAATCATGGGAATGGACTCAGGAAAGCAAAGAATTATTATTCTCTCTAGACAATAAACTAACGATTAACAATGGCAAATGACTTCAAATAGTTCAATATCCACAGGGAAACAGTAGAGAAATTTAACTCTCAATATTCCAAGATTCATCAAAATTTTAAAGATAATTCAAACATTTTTTAATTGTAAAAGAACCATTCCCGGACTAGGCAAAATCAAGTAAGATCGCGAAAGAAAATGCCTCTAAATATATCTCAACCACACTGCAGCAGCCAAAATCTTCCAAATCAATAAAACATCAGACTCAACGATCACGAGTCCTGGAGGATGACCAAGTGGAGGTTGACTTTGGGGGGCCTCCACCAAAGGAAGTTCTACTATCATCCCGCCACCTGTCACTGGGTTGAGATGGACGATCGTCCATCCTGCTACCACTACCACTGACCCACCGATCACTTTCAGCAGGCTGGGCCTGGGCCCCACCACCTTCTGCTGACATACGTTTGAACCTGAGCACATACTTACCTGGAGTTGGTGCAGCTGCAGCTGCAGCTGGAGCAGTAGCAGTGGGCACTGCCTCCACTGGACGTGGCATGGCAGACAGATCGGCAACCCTTGAAGGCCTGGTACTTGATCTCCCCAAAAGCTCCTCTCTCCTCTGCCTTTCTTTCTCCTCCAGTTCCCTCTCACGTTGCCTCTGCTTTTCAGCAATCTCATCCAACTTGGCTTTACGCTCAGCTTCCTCTCTCTTCCGCCTCTCCATCTCTGCAAAATCCAATCGTTCAGAAGCAAATGTTACATTATACATCATTAATGCAAAATACATGCAGGATATGTATTCTTGCGTACTCAAAATACGACCAAGTCCAAATACCATAAACTGTTCAATTCTTGAGATATCATAATTTTGGACCATGGGCTCCAACATAGGGTGCAAACTCCAAACCCACTATTTCTCTTGGACAAGTGAATGAGTGCAGGAAAAAGAAGCGTGGATACTTCGTCAGAAACATCAATTTATTTGATGGAAAGGAAGTTGAACATAAACAAGGGCAGAGAATAATCGGAAGCATTAGTGCAGAAAGTATATCCTGAAATAATCAACTAAGGGGCTTATATGTCCGGAGACAATAAGAATGTATATCTGTATTGTTTAAGCCCGTTAGTCAGCTTTGGAAATTGTTGCTTTTAGGAGATGTGATGGTGACATTCTCATGAAAAAGAATCCTGCACATCAAAAATATTCATACGAAAAAATACTGAATGTAATAAACAATAGTAAATCCAGGCTTTAGATGGGGTAGGAGAATATCATATCATGCAACAAAATTTATAGAGCAGCATTTCAGTCTACAGCACATTTCAGTAAATCTGATTAGGCATGCTATTAACCAAAATCAAATCCATACAATTGTATTTGGAAATCAAATAGGAAAATGTACCTTCACGCTTCCTTGCTTCATCCTCTTCACGCAATCTTATTTGTCTCTCCTCTTCACATCTCAGGTAATATATAAATTTCCTCTTAGCCTCTCTTTCCTGTTTCCTTGACTGGATAATTTGGTTGATTCGCTCCTCCCTCTCTTTCCCAAGTCTGTTAAACTCAGTCTCCCTACAACTAACCACTCTCTCTTGGAACAAATTCTGTACAAATAGGATCAAGAAGTTAACTAAGACTTACTGAAGAATGCAACTGTGCACAACAAACTGTACTAAGAAGTTAACAGGCGTAAAATCTAAATGCAATTTTATTTTAAATAGTGCCGGTGTGCATTAAAATGAAAAGGAAATACATATGAAATGCAAGTTACCAATTAGCAAAAAACAAGTACAAGTCCATAAATAAAAATACTGGGATCCAATTCCCAAATACAAAAAATTTATCAAGCTCTTTTCTAAATCTTCAAGGTAGATTGTCAGTTGTCACTGTACAATGTGTACTTCAGATTCTTTATGTCAAGTTTCAAGTATGCATAATTTCCATAGCAGCATGTGTATAAATCAAGTGTAAAGAAAAAAATTTGGAAGTTTTACAACAGTTAGACCACCCAAGTGCAACAAACCAATTGAATGTCAGTCGGTAGACAGTAATCTCAAAGAAAACCTCCCAGACTAATTATTGATTTGAGGTTGCTTTAAAACTAAAAAAAAATTAGGTCAGGATCACTTGGAGGGAACATTTTAAAACTGCCCATGCTAATAAATGAATCTCTCAGTTGATGAATTTTTCAACTATTTTATCCATAACGCTCACGTTGTGGTTTAAAACATTTTTCTGCTAAAAAGATTTTTCACTCAATTCTGAACTCAAATTTGGCCAGCCCCAAATTGAACTTAACATAAAGCAAGATTTTCCAACTTCGGAATTCTATTTGATCTATGGTTGGATTCAAGTTAGACGAGACCAGGTTATAATCCTCCGCCACTAGCACCTTACACAGCCTCGCAGGCTGAACAATGCTGTTTTCTCACATTAGACAAAAATCTTGACAAGTTAGCAGCTAGAATACCAGCAATTTCACTATCACATAAATCAAGTAATAAACAAATAATGGTGAAACCTTGCTCTCAAACATCCGACCGAGCCTCTTTTTTTCCTCAAGGTCTCCAGTATATCGTTGTCTGCTTGACTCAACCCCTTGCTGTACATATATAATAAACAGCAAGATCAATATACTAAAATAATAAACCAGAGATGCTAATTATACAAATAAAATATTACACTTCCACATCAATCTAAGACAAAAACATGGAAGAAAGGTACAGTAGATGTCTGCCTCAGTAAAAAGAAACTTTTGAGGAAAGGTACAGCAGATGTCTGCCTCGGTAAAAAGAAACTTTTGAGGACTATAAGAAACTATAATGCATACCTGGTGTTCACGTTCATGAAGAGCTTCCTCTTCTGCTAGACGCTGTTGATAATCAGTTTCAATAAGAGGAGCAGCCTCTTCTCTTTTTGCCCTCTCCAAGTAATCCATTGTTTTCACAAGCTTCTGCAATTTTTTCTCCATTTCTTGCCTGTCCTTGAGTTGCTCACTCAGGGCCAGCTCCATCAAAGACTGCTTAGTTATCTTTTCCTGGATTAGAAATAACATACATTATAAAATTTTCTCCGTTGAAATACCAGTAAGAAGGAAATAACAATTGGTTCTTAACGCACTCCCTCCAGAACTGGCCTCTTCCCTTTCCTCTTGCTACGTTTTTCGGTTTCCAGCAGCAAAGCTTGGGTTTCTTGAAGTTCACGTTCCTCTATTTCCCTAAGGATTCTTTGATTCTTCATTTGCTCAAACTCAGAGGCAAGCCTTCTCTGTTCTGCTTCTTCAGTTATTTTCTGTAGTTTTAGCCTCTTTGCCTCCTCCTCTCGTTCCTTGAGATTTTCAGGAAAATGATATAAATGCTTCGTGTAATTTCAAATAATAACTATAAAAGTGAACCAAAAGTCATCATCTGTTCCAGATATCAAAAGGGTATACCATCTCGAGAAGTTGACGTTCTTGTTCTTCTTTGCGTTTTTCAATTATTGACTTGCGTGCAAGAAGTCTCCTGTGTTCCTTTTCCACAGTCTCCACTAAATCAGAAAGAGTTTCCCCTGATTTCAATGTGCTCCTTACAGGAGGGTGAATCATGATTCTCGCTTTGCTAAGAGATTCGGCAAAAGTGGCCAGGTGATGCTGTAGACCTTCTGACTCAAGATTCTGACATGGAAGTAGTTAAAAATAAAAGCATCACCACATGCATAATAATTCATTTGTTTCATAATAAATGAAAAGGAATGACAATTAAGTTTTCGAGCATTCTCATACAGAATAGCAAAAGGATGGGTCATACTAAAGCAAAATTATGTACATCTCTTCCTGGTCGAGACTATCTTAACTTAACAGCATCGTAATAACGCAGTCTTACAAACTCCAATCGTTGGGCTTACTACGTAGTTCACAACTAAATCAGCTGAATGAATTGTCCTCTTTCATTTATCTTACATTAAAATTGTTCAGTAAGTACTGAAATGTTCAGATACATGCCAACCCAAAAATAAGCCCCTGTTTAGTTTAGCAAAAAAAATAGATTTCTAGTAAATTTTGATAAAAGTTGATGAAATGTGTGGGTTCCATAAATGTGTGGTTAAAAATGAGTTTCAGGAAATGAATTTTTGAAAATGGGGGCCAATCAGGTGCTAAATGTCCAGGAATCATGCCAAGCAAAATCTGTATTCAAAGCACAACAAAAAGGCATGGTATTTTTTTCCTTAGTTAACCTTGCAAGCATTTATCAAGCTAACAAATTATTTCTTTTTACTCCAAGTTCAAGTAGCATAGTCCATCTTGTCAGATAAGTTCACAATTCTCCAACAACTAACTGAAGCATCCTTTATCCAAAGGCAAAGCATAAATTTAATATTCTAACCAAAAAATAGCCTTTCAGAGGTAATGCATACGAAATCTCACTAAACAACTTCCAAATAAGCACAACATTACAAGACAATACAGATCAACCGATAACGAAGACGTCTTCATCATTTCAATGATTCTAAATCCAGTCAAGACCAAATTCAAGTTTTACAATTAATTCCATCATCATGTAGATGTTCTGGCAACATTATTTTTGTATGGAGCTGACAACTCTAAATATAAACTCATAATTGATCATGTCATCGAAGAATCATCATTTGCCAGTGAAAGGTGGCAAAGTAAAAAAGTTCAAATTTACCTTATTACCAAATGAAACAGCACCCTTCATATAGTCCACTTTCATGGCGAAAAAGTTGTGCTTAACAGCATCCACGGAAATCTTTTCCATGATAGAGAAATTAAAGAAAGGGATTGTCTTAGATAAGTTATCAATATTCATTGTCTGATACACCTGTGATACCTGGAAACGGAAATTGGAAAAATAGGCAGGATGAGACACTGTCAAGGACATAAGCATTGGACAATGAACAACACAACATCTGATAGTGATTCAAACCTGCTGCAGCGACCTCAGAGTAGCAAGCTTTTCCAGTGAAGGAACGTATTTAGACAACTGCACTTCTGGAACAGAAGAAGCTGAAGTAAGCTTACCCCCAAGCTTCGAAATTTTTGTTAACAAGGGCTGTACTTTTAATGCCAGATCTAAAGGGAGAAACTCGTGCTCTAGAATATGGTAAAGGTCTTTCACTTCCTGAGTGACACACGTCATTACACCTTTGGATAGCTACAGATAAATTTAAAGAAACCAAATTAAGAAAGATTTTACCAAGAGCATTAAAAATACCAAATGAACCACAGAAACACTAGTCTCCATTGTATTGCAGATAAACTGAAGTCCTCACAACAGGAAGGGGACAAAGGCAAAGAGAGAGACACATTTCGTTGAAACTCAAGGATGCATAGAGACAAAAGACGATAAAGTATAAAATCAAGAAGGAAAAGGTTCCAAGAGTCACAAATCAAATCAGAAACCTACTTACCAAGTCCGAGAGAAGCACCGTCCGAGAAAGCTGAAATGGGTTAAAAGCCATCAGCTACCAGACGAAAAATAAAATAAAATGATAAAATGGAAACGTAGATTGAGTTAAAACTTAATTTACCGCTTCTCTGCTCTCAGTTTTGGGTTCAACATCAAATGCAATAATATTGGCTACCCTCAAACTTCGCTCTTTCTCATTTTCAAGCTCTAAATGAGATGCATCATATGACCTATCATAAGGAGGGACTGAAAGTGCGGCTAAAACAACAGATGATGCTATTAACTGCAAATCTTTCTGGCTTAAGTTCTTATTAAAACTTTTCTGAATTGAGAAGAGCTTAAGCCATGCAAAAGCATGATAAAGATGGTTTGATGACATCCAGAAAATTTCGGATAGCTTGGCATAATAAACAACCATCAAGGAGGATTTAGGTGTTTTCTTAACCATACACATCAACCCATGTATATCCTCAATAGAACGAAAAGCTTCCTGCAAGAACCAAGAAAACAATAGTAACAATGTGTTTTCTATCAAGTCAGAAGTTATGTCAAAAACCACATTTATCTAAGAGTCAACATAAAACAGCCACCAACAAGACCTGCCAAAGCTCAAGCTCCGTGGCAACTTTCAGTTGTTCAAATCTGATATCCAGATACAGTTGCAAGCTTTCTGGAGCAGAAAGATCAGGCCTATCTCTCTGGTCTCTATACTTGTTAAGATTTGCCAGGTGGTTCCTGATGATTTCACACAACCGCCTAAATTCTGTAGTTCGCTTGTATTGCTTACAGAACTGGAAGGCACGGTGTGCAGTCATCTGCACATTTCAGATCAGAAGCTCAGTCACTCCTCATGGAACAAAAAGTGATAAAGTAATGATTAGTCTTCAATATGCCAGTTGCATATAACAAAACCTCGCCTAGATGACAACCAGTTCATACAATCTAGATAAGTACTTCAACTTGACATATTGAATTTGAAAAAAATTGCAGCACACAAGAAAAATATTTTACATGTGAACAACATAGAGACTATCAAGATCCAATTTAAAGCTCTTCAACCCAGTTCAACAGAAGAAATAAAGAGAGCATCCACAAGATTACAAGCTCATAATTTAATAAGATGAACAGCACCAAGTCTTAAACCTAGAAGGCATAAAACTACAGAAGTTTTGACAACAGTTTCTTTATAGCAACACAATGAAG
The DNA here is from genome assembly GCA_903798395.1 of Fraxinus floribunda. NCBI lineage: Eukaryota > Viridiplantae > Streptophyta > Magnoliopsida > Lamiales > Oleaceae > Fraxinus > Fraxinus floribunda. Next base: position 9,474 of record CAIGRS010130617.1, read on the forward strand.
TACGATTAGAAATCCCGTGGCATGACACTTTTATATTCTGGAGGGACATTCGTGATAATTGCACAGTCAAAAGTGTCTCTGCAGATACTGGATTATGGGATTCACAGCATTAATCCAAGTTACAATGGTTAAGCTCAGACTTGAAGTCCATCTGATGGAGAATTAGAAGGGACGTGTCTATTCAGTTTCCAAATTTAATGCATATTTTAGGGAAATGTTAGTATTTGATTTATTACCTTTTCTAGTACTTCTTATCTTTTGAAACCATATATAAAGGGGTCTTTTGCATTGTAATGGAACCAGCTTTGAATGAATAAAAATTAATATATTTCTTCCCCAATTTCTCTCTATTATCTCCCTCTTCTTCTCTCTTTTCTCTCCTTTCTCTTCCTCTATTCCCTTTCCCTTTCTTTTATAATTGTTCTTGTTGGATCCAACATCAACTTGGTATCAGAGCAATTGGTTTTCCTTTGGCCTACATCTTCGCAATCCAAAAAAAAATCTTCCAACAGTATCCATCCAATCCATATATACAATGCCGCCTCCGACCACCCATTCAAGCCATATAGTCACCGTCATACACAAAAAGCCACAAAACAGCACAAAAATCGTCAAGAGCAGTAGCAGCAATTTTTCCTCTATTTTAGTAGTGGCAAAAGAAAAAATAACAAAAAATAAAAAATGGTTCGATAGTTACTTCTGCTACTCATGCTCATGTACAGCTGATTTCTTTTGCTGTTGGTCTACATGCCCAAACGCTTGAATACAAACCCTAACCAACAACCCACTTGCACAACCCATAACACTTTACTGGCCCAAGACAAATAATTACCCACCAACATCCATATACACAGCCCAATACTCATAAGACCCATATACAAAACCTACGCTCACATATAGAAACGATCCGATTACCCAACCCAGCACCCAAATTCACATATTATACCCCTAAACCCAAACCCAAAAACCAATCCAACTACTCACCAACCCAAATCCAGCAAGCCCAATAAACCAATAACTCATTCATTAATCTACCCAGCCCATATATCCACTAAACGGCCCTACCCTCAACCGTCATCTTCTCTAACCCTAACCTAAAGTCGTTGGCCACGACTGCCACAGGACCACCAACCACCTCGTCAATCGTGACCAGCAACAACCCGCCACCGCTCGCCCACATCGTTTCCCTTTGCAACAACACTTACCGTCGCCGTCGGTCATCACAATCCACAGTCGACTTCCACCTATCCCAATAAGTCTCGAAATCCAAACCACTGAGTCAGCGTTGGCAGCCTACAACCATTATTGCCCCACCTGCCGCCGCTACTTCATCAATTCCACCTAAATCACCTCACCGTCGGACACAACCCTATCGTCGGCACCCTACTCATCCACAATCCCAAAATCAGACTCCCAACGCTACAGTAACCGGCATCTCCATTCCCTCCACTGCCTCCAACTTCACTCTCTACCTCTGTTCGAATTTTGCATCTGAGGTCTCTCTCTGGCATATGAGGACGAGAAACTGATTTTGTATCATCCAAAGCAAAAAACACTATTGTTGTGTTTAATTGAGTTTTCTTTCAAGTTTTGTTGTTTTATTTAAAACAAAAAAAAGGTGAAAAAACAAAAGAAAAAGAAAAGAAGAGTGAAAAATAAAATAAAAAGAAGATACTTTCTAACATTATTTGCAGGTGATGATTGATTGATTCAGTAATCGATGTGCGATCGTAGTCGTGCCAACTTGAAAAAAGTGATTGAGACGTTGTTTGACTCCTTTAAGTCTCATGAGGTACATATTTCTTTATGTTGAAAATTGTTACTTTTATTTAGATGTTTTGGCTTGTCACATTTATAATTTAAAAAAACATAAGAAATCAAAATCATGTACAATTCTTACAACAACTCCTACAACTACATCGAACCTATAATTGGTGTGCATTCCCCGTCCCCGTACAAATATAATTATCCTATATCTAGGGATTATGTTCACAACATTCAGTATTCTTCTAGGCACATTCCACAACCACCGTGGGACTTTGATGGTTGGACTAGTCCAGAATCATTTCTAGATTGGCTCGACAATCTTAAAAAATTCTTCGACTATCACAACTTGAGTGACTCACGCAGATTCGCTATGCTAATAAGCCATGTTCTAAAAGGCGCGAAAATGCGCCGCCTAGGCGCGATGCGGGTCGAAAACGCGTCGAATTCGGCCAATGCTTGTAGAAATGCGTCTGGTTCAAAAATGCGGGATAATGTGCGCGCCTATGCGGGATTAGGCGTGCCTAGGCGGTGCATTATCCCGCCTAATCCCTTTTTTTTTTTTTTTTTTTTTTTTAAAAATCTATTTTTTGATATAAAAATATATTTAATACCTTAAAAATAATTAAAATAATATTAAATGTACGAAACGCATTATGACGTCTATTCTCCGCATTGACACGCTTAAGCTTNAATGCGGCATAATGCGCGCGCCTAGGCGGCGCAATCCCTTTTTTTTTTTTGTAATTTTTTTTATGATATATTAAAAATCAATTTTTTTTATATAAAAATATATTTTAATACCTTAAAAATAATTAAATAATATTAAAAGTACGAAATGCATTATGACGTCTATTCTTCGCATTGACACGCTTAAACTTGTGATTCTTGATTCTCGACCTTGACGCATCACAACGCATTACGCATTTTAGAACACTGCTAATAAGTCACTTGTCGATTCTGCTAAAAGTTATTGGAAGTCCTTTTTACATAATCGTCTAGGTCAATACTCAATCACTTTGTAGGATGAGATAAAACGGATTTTGAGTAATAAATATGCCCGTGTATTTTCGAAATCAATTGTTAAATCAATTCTTTTTGCACTATTGACAAGGTGCTTCCACTGTTAGTGAGTCTCTAGCACATGTCAAAGCATTGTTGAACAATTGTTATATTTATGAGGCTCCCCACATCATAGTGTCTAGGTTTATCAATGGTTTGAATCTAGAAAATTGACGACAATCTTGGACCCCATTCCTTAGATGACGCTCACCATTTGGCAAACCATTGGTACATATCATTTCGACTTAATCAATTATGTAAACACTCGGACACACCACTCATGTCACGTCCTAAGTCTGTTGTGTTAGTCCACCTCCTAAAGAAAAAAATGAGATTTTTATACTTGAGCCAATTGACTCTTCTGATAGTGAGAGTGAGAGTTGTGAGCATTGTCTCGTATCCCATGTCACGCCAACTTTTGACAAAATTATTCATACCCATGTTGATGACTTACCTATGGTATTAGTGGTGGCTATGGGCGAGCCGCCTCTACCCATGAGCTCGGCTCGTCAAAGCTCAATCTAATTCGAGCAAGAGCCCCACGAGTTTTTTTCTAATTTTTTAATTTTTTTTCTTTTTTCTTCACAATTTTTACTAGCCCATGAGCCACGTGACCTTAAGGCTCGTGGGCCATGCCCACAAATTGTTCGCGAGCTCGACAAGTGTGAATCCCCAGATCAGTTCGGGCCCGTTCCGAGCCGTCTATGGGCCGAGTTTTGACTAGCAGAGCCGACGACCTGCTCGACCCTTTTGCCATCCCTATATGGTACTGTCACCTCTTTCAATTGTATTTCCTGCTCCTAAATGTGTTTCTAAAGTTGATTTTATTGTGACTTTAACTCCAATGATCAGTACTTATCAAGTTGCAACATTTTTTTCTATGACAATTATTCGCGTGCACGCTTTTCCAATTGATATTCGATTGTTGTTTATTAATTATCAACATGATGTGTTT
>CAIGRS010130643.1:0-10132 GCA_903798395.1 Fraxinus floribunda
CTAAACGAAAGCATAGGCACATTGTAGAAACTACTCGTTCCCTTCTCTTGTTTGCCAAAGTCCCTAGTGAATTTTGGGGAGATGCAGTTCTCACTGTTGTTTCTTTAATTAATAAGATTTCATCTTTCCACACTTTAGGTGTATAACCCTTTGACATATCACATTCTCAAACTCCATGTACTATTTATTCTTCATGTCCTACAGGTACATATGCGTCGGCTCGTGATATCCCTTCTCCTTCTGTGGCTACCCAAGCACCGTCTGAGATTCTCCCTCTCTTCCTCGATGTCCTTAGCGTATTCATAAGTCCACTCAATTACCTAATTTTTCTTATTCTTGTTATTCTGAGTCCCTTTGTTATTTTCTAACCTCCATTCACAAGCTATCTGAACCCTCTTCATATAAAAAAGCTATTTTGGATCCTCTTTGGCAACAGGTTATGGCTGATGAACACTACATAAGAGAGACACTTGGGACTTGGTTATATTGCCTTCAGGTAAACATGCTATTGGTTCTTATTGGGTTTAAAGATTAAAACCAAATCTGATGGTTCAGTTGAGTGTTAAAAGGTAATATTGGTTGCTAAGGGTTTTTACTCAGCAATATAGTCTGGATTATGAGGAGACTTTTGCTCATATTGCCAAGATGACCACTGTTCGTCAGTGGATTCTCTCTCATTTAGATGTCAAGAATGCTTTTTTGAATGGAAATCTTCAAGATGAGGTTTATATGGTTCCTCCTTTAGGTCTTTCTTACTTTCTTGGAAATGTTTACAAGCTCAATAAGGCACTTTATGGCCTCAGACAAGTACCTTATGCCTGGCTTGAGAAATTTTCCACTGTTGTTACCTCTCTTGGTTTTACATCGAGTCATCATGCCTTTGCACTATTTTTTAGATGTACTTCAACTGGTCGCATTCTACTTTTGCTATATTTTTAGTTTCAGAATTGGGTCGTTGTTTTGAAATGAATAATTTAGGTGCATTATCTTATTTTTTGGGGATTGAAGTTGTTTCTTCTCCTAGAGTTTATCTTTTCTTCTCCTAGAGGTTATCTTCTATCTCAATCTAAGTTTACTATGGATGTTATTGAGAGTGCTCGTCTTACTGATACTAAAACTGCTGATACTCCTCTTGAGTCTAACGTTCGATATTCATCCTCTGACGATGTACCCTTGGCTGATCCCACTTTATATCGCACCACTATTGAATGTGTGGTTTATCTTACGATAATACGTCTCAATATTGCTTATATTGTTTACATTGTTAGTCAATTTGTTTTGGCTCCTACTACAGTTCATTGGGAAGCTGTTGTTGGTATTTTACCCTATCTTCGTGGTACTTGCTTTCAGAGTCTTTTATTTCCATCAACCTCCTCTTTAGTGCTTCGTGCCTACTCTGATGCTGATTGGACCAGTAACCCCGATGACCTCAAGTCTACTACTGGTTTTTATATATTTTTGGGTGATTTCCTTATCTATTGGAAGAGTAAGAAACAAGCTGTTGTTTCTCGTTCCTCTACTGAGGTAGAGTATCGTGCTATGGTATCCACTACTACTAAGATTGTGTGGTTGACTTGGTTACTTGTAGACATGGGTATTTCTTTATCATCTCCAACCCATATGTATTGTGATAAAAATAGTGCTATTCAGATTTCTCATAATTCTATGTTCCATAAGTGTACGAAGCATATTAAAATTGACTGCCATATAATTTGCCATCATCTACAGATTGGCACAATTTCTCTACATTTTGTTTCTTCATCGTTACAGCTTACTGACTTCTTTATGAAGTTTCTTCCAATTTATCGTTTTCGCTTCTTGCTTGACAAACTTATTGTTTTTTGCTATAGCATCGTGAATTTAAGAGGGGATGTTAGATATAATATTATTGTATAATATTTAGTTATTTAGTTTCCTTTTTTGTTTACTTTAGTTTGTAGTATATAAACTCAGTGTAATTTATTTTACCTTAATTCTTTGGGGTTCGTACGATTGGTATTTTTCCTCCATCTCTTAGTTCTTCTCTATTGTTGGATTTATCGAATTAGTTTGTATAATTCTCACCATTATCACCCCTATCTTTAATCTTAATACAAAGGCATGTGAAGAAGATAGACTGCTTAATCTTTCTAATTCAAACTTTCATTCTTTAGGAGTATAAACTACCATGTTGAGTGTGTATACTAAGGTTGATTTTATTTTTTGCCTTTAAATCTTGATGATCTTAATCTTGTTTTGTAGTGAAAATTGATTTCAATGTGAACCTCGCTAAGAAACGTCTAAAGAAAATTGAGCTCTCGAAAGAGCTTAGTGGCTTTTCTTCTAAGGTTATGACTCCTACTTCCTCAGGGGGCCTTCAAATGTAGAATTTGCTTTGATAATTCCTTCGGCCGTTCGTTAGAAAGAATCTCTTGATAAAAGAAGATGATGAATACTGATCACACTCAGTCAAACCCCAAAAGATCTTATTCAACTAGGGATTAGTTCTCGAGAAGCCAGAGTTGAAAACCTATTTATTCCTCGTCTTGATGAGAAGTTAGATTCCAAGATTATGCTAGCTCTCCCAGTCCTTGTTTCTTGAGTAGTGAGGTCTATCTTCATATAATTTTGCTCAGTCCTAGGAGAAAGTTGCGGATGAGCTTACTCTGACACAAAAGTAAATATGATCGATGCTCAACTTTCACGAACTGTTGTGTTACACAACAATGAGCAAACAGAGTATGAGATTTTTGTTAAGCGACCCGCTTCCTTAATGAAAAGGAGGAGCCTTTGGAAAAATGATGTGCGGAGCTTCAAAAAAGGGTAGGAAAGAGAAAGTGGAGTATAAGGACTTGGCCAAGAACATTGAATCCCTTGCTGCCAATGAGTCTAAGCTCTTGGCTGACATCTGAAGGATCTTTAAAGATTTGGAGCAAATTAAGGAGAATAACATTGCTTTTGTTGCGAAGGCTGATCTCAAGATTAAATAGTTGCAGAAAGAGATTCAAATGACGAAAGTTGAATAATATACTACTATAAAAGACCTCGAAGGAGCAAAGAGCGAGCTTGTATCTCATTCAAAATTAAGAGTGTGTTTGAGCCATATTATTTTAAAAAAATATATATTCTGGAATAGTAGATAGATGGAGAATGTGCAATTGAAAAATAATGAAAAGTTATTGATGTGATGGAAAATATTATTTTATTGAGGAATGTGTGGTTGAAAATGTGTAGAAGAAGAATGAGAATGAAAATTTTAACTTGTACCAAACAAGGGCTAAGTAGAGAATTATAAAATGAAAATAGTCATAGCCGAGTCCAGCTTAGCTGAGTTAAAAGCTCTTGAGGACACCCTATATAAAGAGTCAGTGCATGAAGGAGAAAACAAGTTTATTGATATTATTAAGGGTGGGATTTAGTGTTCTTTGAAGCTAGGGAGGATGAGATTAAAGAGAGTCCCATTTTTGAACCTTCATAGATGGTGAAACCTACTCTGCCATTTCTTTTTCCCTTGAGGCTCCGCCTTTCATGGATTTGGTGGATATAGCACAACAATGTGCTTTGTTCTTGCTGTTGAGACAGCTCAGGCTTCTAATGTTACTCTTCCACCTTTGCTGAAGCAAATTCGACTTCTAATGATCCGTCTCATGTGTAGTAGATTCGACTTACTCATTCTCTTCTTGTTGAAGCAGGTTTGATTGCTGAGGCATTGTCTCAGGTTAACCAAGAGGATTCGGCTTAAAAAATCTCCAACAATTGATTAACCTTGAGAAGTAATATGACATGTAATGTTACTTGTAATGTTTTTTAGTTACTTGTGAACCACTAATGAATTATTGGAGTTGAGTATTAGATTTTTAAAGTTCACTTGTTAAGAATTTAACTTTTGCTTTCAAGTTCTCATTAAGAAGCTTCAACTCACTTAAATTGTTGGTGTAGTCTTGAAGGTCACCTGAGTGTTTTTATTTTTCGCTTTCTAGATCATTAACCTTTTTTAGAACAGCTTTATTGACCTTTTTTTTATCTTCAAACTCTCCTCACACAATTCACGATAAGATTCGTGAATATCTGGTTCATCCTCCGACTCTTCCTCGGATCTTTCACTCTGTTCATCACTTTCAACCTTATCAATCTCCTTATCAGACTCTATCGTAGCAATGGAAGTGAAGGCATGAGATTTTGTTCATCCTTACCACCAAATGTATCAATATGAGCACTAGAATCTGATTCCTCATCACGCAAGGTCACTGCTAATGACTTATGTCTTTCTTTAGTTGAACTCCTTTTCAAATTAGGACATTCATTCCTATAGTGACCGTAACCCTGACACTTATGACATTGAACAAATTGATTTTTCTCAATGGGGGTCCTAGAGGTATTTCTTTCACAGTTATGTTTCGAGACTTTGTTAGGGACTTCATTTCTTCGTTCTTGAGGCTTCCTCCTATTCCTCACCACCTTCTGGAATTTTTAACGAAATAAGCTATTTCGTCGTCCCTAAGCATCTCAGCATCAGTAGACTCACTTTCTTCTTCTTTAATAGTTTTCATGGCAATAGATTTAACCTTTTTAGGTTGAGAAACGATGAGTTCATAAGTTTGAAGGGATCCTATGAGTTCTTTAAATTTTACAGCATCTAGATCCTTACTTTCCTCAACAGCGTTAACTTTAGGCCTAAACCTTTCAGGTAGGGCTCTAAGGAATTTTCTAACAATCTTGGACTCGGAGGTCCTTTTACCTAGGTTGAAAATCGAATTGACTATATCATTAAGCTTAGCATAGAAGTCATCAAATGATTCATCATCCGACATCCTAATTTCTTCAAACCTAGAGGTCAACATTTACAGTTTAGAATTTTTCATAATTTTAGCTCCCTAGTGTATGGTTTCTAAAATATCTCAAAACTTCCTTAAGAGTCTCACACATCAACACTCTCCTAAATTCTTCCGCAAATACACCAATGAATAGGGCATGTAAGACTTTATTGTTCCAGTTATACTCATCTAAGTTCGTTTTAGTCCAAAGGGAAATATCAGTAGGTGTGACCACACCAGCAATAATAGTTGAAGGTGGAATCCACCCCGTTTGAACTCTACTCCATCAAAGAATGGAGGCATAGACAAAGACTAACTCATCAAGAAATTTATAAGGGTCCAGAATCGAATTAAGGCTCTGATACCAATTGAGAGTTGCGTATTTCCATCCTAACAATACCTAGAGGAGGTGAATATGTAATAATGCGGAAATAAAATAATTTAAGAATTAATTAGCAACAAGTCACTAATTTAATTATAATTCTAGATGGCTAAATATGCAAATCAGGTTTTCCTAAGTTTAAATACCGCAAATATAGTAAGCAATAAAGAAACACAAGAATGATCACGGAAAAACCCAACTGGGTAAAAACTCTAGACATTTTGCCAGCCAACAATCCACTATAAACTATTCTTTAACTTTCAGTCTACCAGACTAGACGACAACACGTACTATCTGATCTCCTGACTGCAATTCCTGCAGCTCTTTTGGATTCTATGCTCCTACACCAACTCCTAACTTTGTGGAATTGTCTATCTCCTATGGATGAACGAAGAACACCGCATTCTTTATCAACTGGAACTCCAATCACCTTCCCTTGATCTTTACAACTCTGATAAATATGGAGGAAGCAGTAGTTTGGTATTTGGATTGTATATCTAATGTTTTTCTCACCAAAAGCCAATTATGGGACGAAAGTTGAAGCTAAATATATAAAGTAGATCTCACAAGATAAGTTTCTCTCAATGTTCAACATTTTAAAATATGTTCTGTAGCTTTAGAGTATCTATATGTAGGTTATGGAATGAATGGGCCAGGGAAAAAAGCATTTAAAAAACGAATTAAAATTTTTTCGGACAGCACTGCCGCTCGAGCGATGGCTCAACGACTGTCGAATGACAGGATGTTGCTCGAACGAAGGCGAGGTGACTATCTAGCGAAAATTCGCGCCGTTTTTCCTTCTTTCCCATTCTCTAACCCTAGACCTAAAAACCATACTTTTGACAATTTGCACATTACTCCTTAACTTTTTACAACCTATCAATTTTAGTCCTTTTGTTTACAGAATCGCCAATTATATAACATCAAAAACCTAACAAACTCCCCCTTTGGCATTCTATGACAAAACTACAATCTAAGTCAATGCAGTATTCAAATGAAAATTACAAACTCAAAATAATGACTCATACTTAAAACTGTCTTGAATGAATTCTTCATTTTATTTCTCAGTAGCTATTTCCTAAAATAGACAACTCAAGTACTCAGTGTAAAATGTGTGGAAAATAGGATCAAATAATAAACATAATTCAAACAGTTTAAGTGTACAAATCATTTAAGCAGTTGTAATTCATAATGTTTATTTTTCAGTTTCATATGCTAAATCAAGACATAGTATCAATGCAACCCAACATACCAAAACGAAACATTGATACTATAAAAACAATAAAAACTTAATTTAGCGAAAATGAATTCAAACAAATATGCACGTGCTCCCCCTTACTGCAAACTCTTAGACTGTTTCAATATCAAAACGAAACATTGACACTATAAAAACATCAAAAACTTAATTTAGCAAAATTTATAATATAATATAATCTAAAGTTTTAAATACATCATTGTGAAACATCAAAAACACTCCACTTATCTACATCATCTACTCCCTCTATCTACGCTCCCTCTTTTTATCACAAAACGAGAAGGGAAGATCAAAAAAACTATGCAGCATCGTTAGAATCAATCCTCTCCTTAGAAGTAACATCATCCCAGCGGTGACGAATCTAACAAAGCCCAAGTTGAATGTATCTAACAGCACCCTGAAGAGCAGTAAACTCGACAGTATGTCGATCAACTATAGCCTACAGCTATGTAAGCATTGCCATCATCTGGGCCTATTGCTCAATCAGTATAGTCATATGTCCCATAAGTGCAACAAAAGGATTTATAGGAGCTGTTGCAGAAGGTGGAGCAGATTCGGCTGGATGAGGAACTGACTCAGATGGAGGAGGAGATGAAGTAGAAGATGATGGAATATCAGTGGCCGAAGGTGCAGAGGAAAAAGTAGAGAAATTCAAGGGATCAAAATAAATGAGTTCATCAATAGGATCAACCGGCACAGTCGGGTCAAAAGGCTATCTGTCTCAGAAGAAGCATGTGACCTGCTCTGATCGATAGTAGTGTGGCCAATCGGCTGGGAAACCCTCCTCGGAACTCCCTTCGAAAAACTCACTTCTAGGGCTATAACTAACCTATAAATTAAACAAGCATAAGGCAGCCCTACCCTTGTCCCTGTAATACGAAAAGCCCGTAAGATCTACTGGCAAATGAATGAGGGCAAGTCAATGAAATGGCAATGCAGTAGGGCATACAAAAAATGAGCCTTCTCAAGTTAATGAAGAAGTATGAGACAGGCCAAAGATTCGTGCACACAATACGCAATGAAATCTGGAAAACAATAGGAAGAGAACCAGTGCGAATCGCATTAGGACCTCCCTCCAACGGTGTGTAAAACACTGTCAAACGGGCTAAAGAGTCGATCGGAAGAGTATCAGGGGTCATGTACGAAAATAAGGGATGGACGACTCTAGGAACGTGAGCAATGCTCAACACAATATCAAGTATAATCTTAATTGTCTTACCCATAAGAAAGACTCTAAAAGATAAACCGCTATGGTCGTGGATGTTAGCATAAAACTCATAAATAAGTAGACTTGGTGGAGAGACTAAATCTACCAACAATGGCTCCCAATCCCAAGAAGTGAAGATATCAGAAAGGCTGGGTGACAAGTCAAACATAATAACCTCGCGCTCAAATAGAACATGCCGTAAAGAGAACTACGACCCAAATGTATCTTGGGCAATCGTAGAGATAAACCTAGACATATTGAAGGAAGTAGAGGTACTAGGTGAAAGCCCATGATTAACTAACCAAGAGGGGGGTGAATTAGTTTTTAAAACTTTTTCGAAGAATTAATCTAAATTCAAGCAAGTAAAGACTAAATAGATTAACTCAAATAATAAGTACAAATATAAAAAGTGATAAGTAAAAGGGATAGAAGATGCAAGCGATATAATTGTGGAGGTTCGATCCAAAGCAATGATCTACGTCCTCCGTTACCAAGCTCTCCAGCACGAGCAAGGCCTTTTAACTATGTTGATTGACTTATGGTGCAATCCAACTCTTTACAACGCTTCTAGTGACTTACAAACAAGGAGCACAGATCCTTATACAATTTTGAGCTTTACAGGACCTCAACATGACCCATACTAATGAGCTTTACGGGACCTCAATATGACCTACATAGTGACTTACAACAAGGAGCATCGATCCTTATATAATGTTGATCTTTAAGGGACTTCAACACGATCCCAACTTTATGAAAGTGATTTTACAATGAAACTCATCTCTTGATAAATAATACAAAAAAATTAAGTACTAAGAGAGGCTAACACCTCAATGAATAGTAATGAGTGATAGCTCAAATGTTAGATGAAAAAACTTTGATGAATATGATAGTTAAAAATTAGATTCAATAAATCATAGTGTTTCAATGAGAAGATGAAGAGATAAATACAATGTAAGTTCAAAAATCTTCTCAAGAAATATCTCTCTTTTAATGGATGATTGTAATAAATTAAGTACTAAAAGAGAAATGAGCAATTTTGATGAAAGCGATGATTTTACAAGTTTAGTTCAATCAATCAAAGTTTCAACACGAAGAAAAAAAAATTATGCAATGTAAGTGCAAAAATCTTCTTCAAAAATATATCTATCTTTCAATGAATAATTTGTGATAAATTAAGTACGAATAGAGAAATGAAAAACTTTTATAATAGAAATGATTCAAGAAGTTTTTTTAAAGCTAAATGATTTGAATTTAATAATAAATGAGATGAAAAATCAATATATTTTTGTTCAAAAGTATCTCATTTGAATGCTCTTAAGTGTTGTGATAAATAATAACAGAGTTGGTATTTATAGAGATGAAAAATGCCAAAAATTTATGTCAAACCGGATGACCAGTCCGGTCGACGGCCAATTTTCGGATGACCAAAATTACCCTTTGCACAAGAAAAATCAGAAGTCAGAACGATCAAATTTTGGACCGTTGGGGATTTTTTCGGTCGATAGGTCAACGTTGACTTTTTTTTAGCGATATGATCTAAGTTCAAGTATCACTTTGAAATATCAATCTTATTTTTGATCAAAAATATTTTATGCAAGTAATATGAAATTATCTCTTCAAAAATATTTTAAAAAATTCTCGGTCGCTACATGATCTAAGTTCAAGTATTACTTTGAAAGATCAATCTTACTTTTAGTCAAAAATATTGTATGGGAGTAATATGAAATTAACTCTTCGTGCACAAAATGATTTTTGAGTTATTGTCATTCATTACTAAAGATCAAAGTGTTATACCTCGAAAGTCTAGTCTTTGATTTTACTTCGAAGCTTCTTTCCTGTCGGCTCTTAAACTCTTGATTTTGATCTTTCTTGACGTTTGGCTTGACTTCGATCTTGAAAGGCTTTGTTGACGTTTAAAATCATATGAACAAGATTAAAGCCAACTTAAGGTACAAAGTGATTATCTAAAGGGAATAAATGAAAGAGATTTTTATAATCATCAAGCCATAATGTTACTTTTTGATTGTCGGAATATTCAGAGGATTACAATGAGTTTTTCTAGTATTTTTTCTTAGATTTTTCATCATCCTTTTCTATTGGGATTCTGGCCCCTTTTATAGGGAAATGTATTGAGGCCTAGTACCCTTGTCTTGTCAATCCAAGAGACCGAACTGATCTAGGTCATGTGTTGGCGTAATAGGATTGGCGCCTGAGCTCAACTTTATACTATTGATCGTGAGGTGATGGGACAGGCGGGTCCCAGCAGTAAATACATTGTTTAGTAAGGCAAGCTAAAGCTTCTGATTGGAGGACTAGGGGCGCGCTGACACAAGACCTTTCCACGTGTGCTCCTCTGGTTGGTAAATTAAAGATCTTGTCAGTGATCTTTAATCATTAGAAACTGTTGTGCCTCGAAAGACTATAATAACTTGCTGGGTAAGTCACATAAGGACCGAGCTGACCTCGCATGACCGACCTTACATTACGTTCTCCTC
>CAIGRS010130672.1:0-12019 GCA_903798395.1 Fraxinus floribunda
TAAATAAGATTCATTGGTCACTTGACTTTTGGATTCAAATGGTTGTTTTGATTTTAAATTAGGGCAAATGAAGAAATTAGCATTTAATATTTTTAATTTCAAAGAATTGTTAAAAAAAAAAAAAAGGTAATGCGCGCGCATAATTGCGCCTAGGCGCGCTTTAGTGGTCAACAATTGTCGTTGACCGCTAAATAAGAAGCTAACCTACTTGACTTGACGTTTTGGCCACACCTCACGACAAGGCGCGCCTAGGCGATCCTCTTAGAACACTGCTTGAACATATTGAACTATGAGTGTAGTGTTCTTATTGAACATACATGTTTTTCTAGGTTGTTGTCTAAAAAGAGGCAACTTCTAAGTTATTATAAATAGGTCTCTCAAGACATGTGACTAGACTACATATATCCTAATACAAACAAGTTTTAGAGAGTTGCCAACGAAAGTGAGTGTAAACCAATAGTTGGGTCGCAGTGACACAAATATACGATCTTTTAACCCAACTTAATAGGATATGAACCAATATACCACGTCACGTATGTCCCCTTTACCTGAGGGAGGGACCTTGACCTTACCTCCTCAAGTATACTCGACTCTATTCTACTATAGTGTCTGAAGCTTAATGGAGGATACCTTAAGTCAACAATGCTTAGGGTCGTCAATTTGGGATTCTATTATGATGTCATGCTATTTAGACTAAACAAGGATACCTTAAGTCAACAATGCTTAAGGTCAGTCAACTTGGGATCTCTATTATGATGTCATGCTATTTAGACTAAAGAACATGGGGACAACATACTAAATTTTAGTCAACGATATCTTTGGTAACCTAATTGGAAAGGACATAGAGGCATACGTGGAAGATATGGTCATTGAGACCTACAAGCTATACATCTTACCTCGAACATGTCTTTAACACTATAAGATAGTATCAAATGAAGCTCAACCATACTAACCATGCATTTAAAGTCTCTTTAGGAAAGTCCTTGGGCTTCATGATCACAAGTAGAGGCATTGAATCCAACCCTGACAAGAAAAGGCCATTACTACCATGGAAACACCAAGGAATATGCAAGAGGTCCAGAGACTTACAGGTCAACGAGTTGTGCTTAACTACTTTATGTCACGATCCGCTAAGAAATGTCATCAATTTTTCTAGGAACTCAAAGGCGACAAATATTTCAACTGGGGTGAAGAATGTGAGCATTTTAGGAATTGAACAATACATCGCAACTCCCCTATTTTGGTCTAGCTTGAGCCAAAGACACTCTTCTCCTTTAACTAGTCGTCTCAAATTATACAGTTAGTATAGTATTGGTAATGAAAAGAAAAGTCTATTTACTACATGAGCAAGACACCGATCAATGTAAATACTCAATACACACTAGCTGAATAGCTTACTCTAGCCTTTATTACAATGTCCAGGAAGATTATGCTTTATTTACATGCCCACGTCATCACTGTACTTACCAATAAGCTTATAGGTAAAGTACTCCATAAGCCAAACTTGTAACATGATCAAGACTATCAAAATTTATATTGTAATTAATAAATCAATAACCTATGTGTAAATTGAGGATAGAAAAGGAACTACAAAAAACGTTTTCATGCGTGTTGACAATAGGTTACCAGTACATCAAATCCTCAAAAGCCTACTCATTCAAATCTTATTTGGCTAGATGTCGACACTCGGAGCACGGGTGTCGACGTTTGGGTATTTAAAAATTGAGTATTTATTTTAATTTTAAGTTTTTTGTCAGCTCTTAAGCCCTTGGTGTCAATACCGACTTCTAGGGAGGGCTAAAAATGTTGAAGTCTTGGTATGGGTGACAATGCCTAAAGCTAAAAAAATCTCAAATTACTTTGCAAAACTTAAATTTCAACTGTAAACTTGTATAATTCCGTCTTCATGTAAAAACACAATTTTTTTATACATAACCAGCCATTTATCATGTTTGGAGGTGAGAGCTTTAAACTAGGTAAGCAAAACCATATCAAGAGTTCCCTTCATGTCCTTATTATACAAACCTTAAAACTTAAAACTAGAGTACATAGTCATACCTATTACATCAAAACTCAACTACTTCCTACGGAAATGTTCTATAAACAAGTACACAAAAGAGTAGTTGGCATTGCAGCACTCCGCACTATAGTAAGTGCTCATATAGCAGTAAACCTGGGATACCAAACATTATAACTCCAAGTGTCCACCTCGATATTGCACATATAGCTCGTACCATCACTCCACAACACCGAGAAGAGATTTTCATATATTTTTCTTCACATGATCTAGGAATAAGGAAATAAGAAATATGAATAATAATAATTCAATGAGCAACATGTAGTATCTAAATAATAGGATGGAAGTGCACAAATGTTGGCCCTTGGGACTTCTATTTCTACCCCCAAGTGCCCAATAATAAAATCAAGATGACAAGCTCGCATAAGTGCCCCCATCCAACACAAATTATTGTCCAATATATAAAGGTGTTGATCATCAACCGAATAAAATAAAAAGGTTTTGGTCATTAACCATAGATGAGCAACCATTAAATTTAACATCTAAAAATTGATCAAGTGTTGAAACCTAAAGGCCCAGGTGTCAAGGATCGCATATATACTTAGCCCTTGACTCACCCGCAACCGCAATTTGCTCAACTTCGACTGAACTTGGCAAATATTAGTTAAGTTGTAATTTCACTTCAATTGTAGTAGTTTACTTTAGTTGTAAAATAACCTTGCAACTTGTAAATGTTTATTATGATTCGCATCTTTTAAATGTCTATTCCTAATATTTAGGTTTTTCTAAGCTATTATAGGGGATAATGTATTCAATAGTCTTGTCCAGCTCGCTTGTGCTCACACCTATACCAGCAATTGTAATTTTCTACTTCCATCCGTCAATGAACTATCTATTGACACTATTTTCAATGCTTTCATATTCATTGTTGTAAGACTTTCTTTAAATTGTATTCAAATTGTCTTTCATCCCAAAAATGACCAAAAAAAAAAGAGAAAGGTAGTTCAGCAGAGTAGACTAATATTGTATGATACCCCTTTCTACTCTAGGAAGAAAAAAGTCTTGTGAAAGGTGATATCAAAACTGAGCCTCACGACTCTCGATAAGGAAGATATAAATTCGAATGCATCACATACCACAGAGATGGGTTATCAAAAAGAGAGTACTAAATAATGCATATATGTGCTTGATGGGTAAAATGCCAAGTTATTCTATACCGTCGAGAGCTTTGAAGAAAAGGTTCAGGAGGTGAGGTAGAGATTTATAAATTACACATCCAACTCAATGATAACTGAGTAACTTGTGCAGCGGTGACCAATGTTGTTACAATTATTCCAGATATGTAAGGAAAAATGGAAACATTGAGACTTCAGCTGCGAATACTCCAAAGTACAGTTGGCAATAGGCAAGCTCTAGCACAAAAGTATACACTTATGCTCAAAATCCTTGAATCATGCATCTATGGATGGGCGCATGATTCACTCTTTGTCACACCGTTTTTGTTTAGACAATTATACACACACATATATAAAGATAAAAAAAAACGTACATATTACAATTGATAGATTTATCTGGACACCTAATCTAGTAATAGTAATCACTATAGCATGTACTTTCTCTTGTTCTATAGGATTTAAATTACTTAGATATGCTTTGACCGGAAGCCCAACATTTCCACAAGCATAAAATGTTCTAGTCTCTATAGGATATGTTTGAATATGTTGTCCACCACATCAGGGACAAGATGATTGTAATGTCGAGGATTTACCTTAATTTATCTTTAAATGTTTACTTTGATTCCACTGTTGTTGTCCTTGCCTTAGTTGAAATTTATGTTTCATGAACTTCCTATTTAACATGGAACAATACATTCTTGTAGCTACTATTGAAGACAAGACAAGAAAGGTGTCGATAGCTACCATGTATCTGGGTAAATATGGAAATTATGGTGGCGGACAAAATATGCTAATATTCAGGCAAACATGGCACAGATAAATACATGGGGTCTCCTCGATGAGGATATTAGATCACAATTTTCCCCAAAAAAGTAGAATATTAGGCCCGACGGGCATTGAGACATACAAGCTCCATTAAGGAGTACGTGAAAACCTTTTCAACACACATGTTGAATATTCGTACATGTTAGAAAATGATAAGCTCTTTACATTATGGAAGCAATCAATTGAGGTTGGTTTGGTTCTCAGTCAGGTTTAGTTGAAATCGTGGACGTGCACAAAACTTTAGAGATAGAAGGTGATTGATTTAAGCATGATATTGGGATCTATCAAATGCTTAATGGACTATCAATCTGAACCTAAAAAAGATTGACCACAAGGGAGTAGTCCATCTAATAGGAGAGGAAATAGACCCTTTCAATCGACCCTTTGAATTGTAATTTATGAGGCCCATTCATGAAGTCAAAATCTTTTTAAGCTAAAACTAATAAAAACAACTAATGATTGAACCGGGCATGCTTTGGCCCGATTTTGGGTCCAGTTCACGATTTTACTAGCTGAATGGATGGGCTGGGCCGGGTTTGACAACATTGGTTCAAATAGACACCTTCAAACTTATTTTATGATAGGAGTTTATTCGGGATACAAAGAAATTATTGTTGCCATACTTGGATTCATTAATTGTGATGGGGTGTAAGTCATATGTCATCCTATAGAGGCAGGAAGGATAAATGAAAAGAGCTCACATTCGTCCAATTCAGTAAAGGCTTCAAGCATAATGAACCCTCATTTTTTTGTACCCTTCGATTAGAGAAGATCGAGGATAGTCCTATTTCAAAACTTGTTAGAAGACTTATCCAAGAATTTAGGGATATCATGTTGGATGTATTACCAAGGAGACTACCACCAAGAAGGGCAATCGACCATGAAATTGAGTTTATTTCAGGTGCCAAGCCTCCCACTAGGGCACTATACTGTATGTCTCGACCTGAACTTGAAGAGCATAGGAAATAATTAAGAAAAATGTTGGAAAAATTGGATTATCATACCTATGAACTTGCCATATGTAGCTCAAGTGTTATTCAAAAAAAGGTCTATGGTTCTCTACGAACGTATTAGGACTATTGAACCCTAAACAAGATCACGGTGAAGAGTAATTATCCTTTCTGCTTGTGATGGATTGCTTCGACATTTTGAGGAGGATGAACTATTATACAAAGATTGATCTAATGTTCAGATACTAGCTAGTTTGAATGAAGGGGATGAAGTAAATACTATAGTGGTACAATTTTGGAGCATTCAGATTTAAGGTTATGTCTTTTGGCTTGACAAATGCTCTTATGACATTTTGCACGATGATGAATCGGGGCACTTCACGAGTTTTTGGATGACATTGTGGTGGTGTACTTGGAAGATATTGCAATTTACTATGAGACCTTGGAAGAACATATGCAACATGTAAGAAAAAAAATCTTAATCGGCTATGGAAGAATAAACGTTTTGCTAAACTATCCAAGAGCTCAATTGTTGAGACCTGTATCAGTTTCTTGAGTTATATTATTGAGCAATGAAAAATCCACATGGATTTTAAGAAGGTTATGATAATCAAGGATTGGCAACCACCAAAGCATGTACATGATGTATGTTCATTCCTTGGGGTTATGCAATTATTATTGAAGATTTGTGAAATTATACTCAGATATCGCACTGCCATTAACCGAATTAAAGAAGAAAGAAAAAGCTTAGAATTGATCAACACAATATCATGCCTTTTTAAGAGATTGAAAAGTCTATATGGATAATCTAGTGTTAGCTTTGTCAGATATGACTAAATAATTTGAAATTCATACGAATACATCGAAATTCTCTCATAAGGGTCCTCATACAAGAAGGGCATCCTATCGCATATGAGATTCAAGAATAGAAAATGCAGAACGTTGTTACTCTGTGCACAAAAAAGAGTTGTTTGCATGATTGCTTCACAGTCTAGTGTCGTTGTGACGTTCTACCCTTAATGTAATTAATTTTTATTTTTACTATTATTTTTAAATCATACTAGGATTTAAAAATTTACATTTAACTCAAGTAGACATTTCACAGTAAAATCAAAATATATCATGAATATTATATTAATAATATAACGAGTTAAAAGAACCGCCAAATTTATATTATGCCAAAAGGGAACTCGCTTTAAAAAATACTTGTAACAAGTTAGCTATATGGCAATCCAAAAATCTCTAATCAAAGTTTTCCTTAGATGTAACATATAGTAGGCTAATGTGGTGGTATATCAACGTCAGCTAACTCATTCCATTTTCACTACATTCTTTTACTATGTACCATCACCCTATTTTACACGATATCACTTTACAGTCTGCGATTCAATTTTTAGGAATACTTTGACTCCAACTGCGAATTCTAGTGGTCTCCTACGACTATTGGCATACTTCTTTTAACGATCTTGAGCGGTAGTAAGGCGTTGACGAATACTGTATCAACCATGTTTCGTACTAGTTCTAGCCCTAAAACCCATTTCTCTCCAATTTCATCCCAATGTATAGGTGATCTACACTTGTGGCCATATAAAAACTCAAAAGGAGCCATTCTAATTGAAGATTGGTAACTATTGTTCTATGAATTCTATCAAGGGTAGATATTGGTTCCATTTTCCCTGAAAATCTAATGTACAAGTATGTAACATATCTTCTAATGCTTGAATGGTTCGTTCCGACTAGCCGTCTGTCTGAGGATGGAATGTTGTACTAAAGGAGAGTCTAGTACCTAAAGTCTGGTGTAACCCTTTCCAGAATGCCGACAAGAATCGAGGATCCCGATCAGATACTATTGATGTTGGTATACTATGTAAACGTACAATTTCTTGTACCTATAATTTGGCATATTGTTCCGAGATAAAAGTGGTTTGAATAGGCAAAAAGTGTGCCAGCTTATTTAGTCGATTTACTATAACTCAAATAGCAACGTAATTCTTTTTTGGTCGTGGTAATCCCACCACAAAATTCATCGCATTTTTTTCCCATTTCCATTCAGGAATTTTCAAAGGTTGGAGAAGTCTCGCTGGGCATTGATGTTCAGCCTTAACTTGTTGACAGGCCAAACACTTACTCACATATTCTGAGATGTGACGTTTCATTCTCAGCCACCAAAAATGGACTTTAATATCACGATACATTTTTGTAGCTCCTGGATGAATAGAATATAGTGTTATGTGATTCCGCGTAGATCTCAATTCGAAGAGTTAACTCAGTAGGTACATAAATTCGATTACAGAATAAAATTACTCCGTCTTTTGCTATCTGGTACACTAAATTTTTAGCATCCAAAATCTGCTGACGAATCTGTTTTAGGCATAGTTATAAAACTCGGGCTGGAAAACTAGTGACCTTGGCCCTTGTCCGGGCCGGATATATTAATTTAATAAGAATGCACATGACTCGGTCAAAAATCGATTTTGATCGAGTTAATTGACGATTTCGACAAGTAAACTCGATCGATTTACCGATTTTCAAAATTACCATTTAAAATCTTGGGGGTCTAAGGAATTGAACATTAGACCCTCTAAGTAAAACAAATAGTTCCTCATCATTGGAGTTGTATATGTGCAATAAGTTATATGTATCCAATAAATCATATATATGTTTTCTAAAATTATTTTTATAAAAACTTTGGTCAAATATTTTACTTTATTTTATAGACCTAAATAATTAGTGAAAAATAATTTTGAAAAATAATAATTTTGCCTTAAAAAAAAATCTTATACTTTAATTTTTTTTTTATAAATTTTTATACAATGACTCACCGGTTCAACCAGTAACCTGAACCCAGTACCTTGTTCGATCGATGTTTGGATCAGGTCTAATAACTATGGTTTTAAATTTTGATTAATCAACTATTGTTCCTTGATATGTTCCCGTAATGTAGGTTGAACTATGAAATTCATACTTCCACAAACTTCTAGGTTAAACAGTTGAACCTCTCATTGTAATTTTACTAGTAACTTATTTTCATGCAAAGTCTTTCGACTAAGGGCATCTGCTACAACATTAGCTTTTTCGGGATAATAATTTATATTAAAATCATAATCATTGACTAACTCAGGCCATCGCCTTTGTCGCGTGTTCAAATCCTTTTGAGTGAAAAAAATATTTCGAACTCTTGTGATCTGTATAAATCTCACAACGTTCTCCATAAAGGTAATGCCTCCAAATTTTCAATGCAAACACTATAATTGCTAATTCTAAATCATGGGTAGGGTAATTCTTTTCATATTCCTTCAATTGGCGAGACGTATAAGCAATAACCCTACCATGTTGCATTAAAACACATCCAAGTCCATTTCTAGAGACATCACTATACACCACAAATTTTCCAGAGGTAGACGGAATAGCTAGTACTGGTGCTATAGTCAGCCTATTCTTAAGTTCCTAAAAACTTCGCTCACATTCCTCCGTCCAATTGAAAGGTACTCATTTTTTGAGTTAATTGAGTTAATGTAACTGTAATCCTTGAAGATCGCTTGACAAAATGACGATAATATCTCGCAAGTCCCAAGAAACTTCAAACTTCCATGACAATAGTCGGTCGTAGCCAATTTGTTGCAGCTTCGATCTTCTCGAGTCAACGAAAATCCCGTTTGGAGAAACCACATGACCAAGAAATTTGCTTAAGCCAAAATTTACCTTTTTTTTGAATTTCGCAAAAGGCTTATTGGCTCGTAAAATAGATAGAGCCTGACGTAAATGTTGAACATGTTCTACTTCACTCTTAGTGTAAATGAGGATATCGTAAATAAAAATTATAACGAATTTATCTAAATATTCTTTGAACACTCGATTCAGTAAGTCCATAAAAGCAGCAGTGGCATTAGTTAAACCAAATGGTATGACTAAAAATTCAAAATGTCCATATCTAGTACTGAAAGCAGTTTTCAGTACATCTTCTTCTTTAATCTTTACTTGATGATAACCTGAATAGATATAAATATTAGAGAATATAGCACTTTGAAGTTGGTTAAACAGATCATCTATCCGAGAAAAAGGGTATTTGTTCTTGATTGTCACTATCACTTTATTTAGTTCTCGATAATCAATACACATTCTCATTGTTCCATCCTTTTTCTTAACAAACAAGACTGTAGCACACCAAGGAAAAAAACTTTGGCGAATGAATCCCTGATCTAGTAATTCCTGTCATTGTAGTTTCAACTCTTTAAGCTCTGCAGGTGCCGTGTGATATAGGGTTTTTGATATAGGACAAGTGCCATGAATTAGATCAATGGCAAAATCAATTTCTCGATCAAGAGGTAGTCCAGACAAGGTAAAACATCAAGAAATTCTCGAACTACTAGAATTTTATCTAAAGAAATTTCTGGTTTGATTTCCGTGTTATAAACATGGACCATATAACCTCGACCACCCTATTGTATAATCTTCCGTGCTCTAATAGCTGATACTAGCAAAGTAGATAAATGTTTGACCATTCCTTGGAAGGTTACTAATTCACCATTTGATAAATGAAAAGTAACAATTTTCCTTGAACAATCTAGATTGACTTGATACTTTGACAGCCAATCCATATCCAAAATGACATCATAGTCTTTCATATTCAGAAGAATAAGGTTTGCACAAGAGAATAAGTGTTGATCATCACCTCACATTTATTTATTATTTCAAAAGTTTGTAATGTTTGGCTAGATGGAATACGTACCTCTAACTCAAACTATCAATTAGCAAGTGAGTCCTTCTAACCATGCTAATAGATATAGAAAGAGTGGGAAGATCCAGAATCAAATAACGTATGAGCAAAATTTTTAGCAATAGGAAGCTTACCAGCAATGACTGCTGGAGTGTCGCCTGAAGTACTTTCATTCAATGCGTAAACCCTAGCAATAGCATGATTTCCATTATCCCTGATTTTCTCCGTGATATATGTCATTGTTTACCAAAATTATAGCAAGTAATACACAAGCTAGTGTGAACCTTGTTACACTTAAGGCATATCGCACTACCCATTGGTTGACCGTCGGGACGTTGCCTTTTCCCATGATTATTATTTGGAGGTCGAACATTATTTCTAGGCCCTTGTCTAAAATGAGGTCCTCTATTTAAATTATTTGAATTGTTGCCTCTCTGCCAAGGAGGTCATTTAAGAAAATTAGAGTGATGTCGTCCCTATGCTCCAGCAATACTAATCTCTACTTGCTCCGGTTCTAGTGCTCATTCTGCAATATTGGCAAAAGTCATATCTTCACGTCTCGATACAAGTCCGGTCGGAGCCCTTCAAGAAACCATTCCACCTTATGCTCATTAGTGCTTCCTATATGAGAAGCAAAACGAGAAAGTTCCTCAAATTTTCTAATATACTCTCCAACAGACATAGTCCCTTGTTACAACTGAATAAACTCATTTAACTTTTGTTGTCTAGCAGTTGTGATAAAATATTTATTTAGAAAAAGTTCCCTTAATCGAGTCCATGTCATAGAGTCTACAGACTTAGTGCTTTGCACCGTATCCTACTAGAATCTAGCACTGCCTCGTAGCATAAAGTAGTACAATTTACCTTTTCCATATCTGGAACTCTATTATATTTNAAAATATTTATTTAGAAAAAGTTCCCTTAATCGAGTCCATGTCATAGAGTCTACAGACTTAGTGCTTTGCACCGTATCCTACTAGAATCTAGCACTGCCTCGTAGCATAAAGTAGTACAATTTACCTTTTCCATATCTGGAACTCTATTATATTTAAACACGTTCTCCGTCGTACGTACCCACTCTTATGCTTTCATTGGTTCAACAATCCCATCAAAAATGGGATGGTTTAGTTTCCTAAATCTCTCTCCAACATTCTCATAAATTCTTGGAGCTGGTGCAGCTTGCATATACTGATTAAGCTGTTGTGATTGGATCTCCACTAATGGTGTCAACCGCTCTACTACTGCTTATCGGTTATTTCAATTGCTCATAGATTCACTTGCATCAGCCATCTAACATAAAATAGGCTTTTAAACATGCGACTAAAGTACGTACCTTTAAATATTGGTGGAACAAAAGTCTAAACTTGCTTATGAAAATTTTTCACTTTCATAAATCTTAAGACAAACTACATATTTTATAACTTATGTAGGATGACTCCCTTAATATAATCATACTTATAACTAATCATTCTCACAAGCAATTCAAAACATAATTTTATTAAATAAATTCAGTAAGAGTAATTTTCAAAAAATGTCATGTGCATACCTACATGCCGTCGTTTACTCAGTCCCCAACTATACATGTTAAGTCTTCAGGATGTTATCAAAACCTTAGCTCTGATACCACTTATCCTAGCTGTGACGTTTTACCCTTAATGTAATTAATTTTTATTATTATTATTTTTTAATCATACTAGGATTTAAAAATTTGTATTTAACTCAAGTAGAAATTTCACAGTAAAATCAAAATATATCATGAAAATTAAATTAATAATATAAAGAGTTAAAAGAACCGCCAATTATATTATATCAAAAGGGAACTTGCTTTACAAAATATTGATAACAAGTTAGCTATATGACAATCTAAAAACTTCTAGTAAAAAAAAGTACCTGCTAATTTTCAAAATGTTTTCCTTGGACTAACTCATTCAATTTTCACTACATTCTTATTCTAAGTACCATCACCCTATTTTACATGATATCACTTTATAGTCTACTCCGTGGATATCATAGTATTTACATAATGACATGTAATCAAAACATAGATATCAACCACCACCATTACAAAATCTTTATATTCCTCAAAAGCTTCATTCTCCTCATCCTCGTCAACATCTGTATAAAAACGAGTGTAGTGGGTCTGTATTTAAGCAACATGTATAGCTGTGTGGTCTTTAGTGATCTGGGCATGACTAGTCATTCGAATGACTTCAGTTTCTCGGGGAGCCATCTACAGTAAAAATATAAAGCGTGAACAATAAAGTTCAGTAAATATGATGGTCCAATGATGCCAAGCAAACACACTTGGGCCTGAATCCTCATTATAATGTACCGT
>CAIGRS010130687.1:0-11803 GCA_903798395.1 Fraxinus floribunda
GTCATGATGCTTAGCCTAAACATTAAGGAATCGAAAAGGTCAAGCTCATGTGTCATCAATAGAGAACCACTAAAGGAGTAAATGCAAATGATCAGAAAAACTACGATTTAGGTGTCTCACAGTCAGCTGTCGATAGAAGGATAAGTAAGAGATTTAATCAAAATTCTATCCATTGGTGTCCATACCCTACCATTGCTCTCAGTATACTGACTTCCAAAAAATCTTGCATCAATCAAACCACAATCCATCATCATATTACAGAAGTCTTTAGTACCTCTATCCCGTATGTTTCTCCATGTGCATTCACCATGATAAACAATAACATTAAAATCTTCACCAACCATAGCCCATCTATAGTAAGGGAGATATGTTGAAAACCTGCTCATATATCCTCTTCCTCACATAAGAAAATGAAGCATAAAGTGGGGAAACATAAATAGGTATATCTAATCTCGCATCCTCATTTTTTATGTGCATGAATTGAGGATGATCAACAAGAATAGAAACAATAGTTCTCACATTTCAAAAGTACCAAATCTATTAGACATGTTCTTCATCCCCAAATCAAAGTTTTTATCCATGACAATATGCTCCAAAATCACCAAGAAATAAATGTGATGTATACAAATAAGCGTTTTAATACATCTTCGAGTGGCTACGTTAGCTACACCCCTTACATTTCATATAGGAATGCACATAAGATAGATTGAAGAAAGGGGGTATATCACCTCCATGTATGCTGCAATGAGTGACTTACTTGTCAGGATTGAGATTTTTTAAAGTTTAGTCTTCTTCTTGTGTTGATATAGCATAAACCCAGCATCATCTTATTGATTAGCCAACCTTACTTAATCATCTGATTTCACTACATATTAAAAGAGCCAAAGTGAGAGCGAACACATGTTGCCATTTCCAATCGTAAAAAATGGCCCCCATTTTTTTTAAAATCCGTGAAATTCTTCAAAATATTCCGCACCGCCATGCTTCTCCATTATCTCACGCAACCACCCACTCTTCCTCCATTTTCGTACGTAACCTCCATTGCAAACTTCTCTTTCCTTCTTTTCCATTTGCAAGGCAAATGCTATCAAAAATAGATTTTTTCCTCCTACAAGAATTTGGCAAACTCGTGTAGTTAGAACTTGTGTTTTGATTCAAGAAATCGAGGAGACAATACTGGAAGATCAAAAGTCCAAGGGTAATGAAAGAAATTTTAAACGACATAAGAAGAAATACCAAGTTAGTGAGTCAGTTGATGATGCTCATTCACATGAAAGTGAAGATGAAAATGGCTACTGTAATGGTGTCCTCAGAGAGAATAAAGATTAGGAAGCTGTTTCAAAGTAAGGACCCAGATCTTCATCAGAGAAATAAAACTTAAAAGGCCATCAAATGTGTAAGAAACTTTTTTCTTTGTTGTAATAACTGTTGGCATGTCCAAAGATTTGCAAGAAAATAGAGACACCACGTGTCTCTATGCGAGATGAAGACACGGGTGGTGTCTCCGTCTCGCACAGAGACACGTGGTGTCTCCGTCAATTGAAAGTTTCAATTTTTAACATTTCAGTGAAGTGGGGCTGTATATAAAAGTAGAATTTGTTATCAAGCCTAATATTTTGATTTTTTTATCGTTTACTCAGCCTCCTTCAATGTATAAAAAAAATAAATAAAAAAAACTCTGTGCTGCACGGAGATGTCTCCGTGCACACATGGAGCCTCCTGTGCGTGCACGGAGGCTGTCTTCGTGTGTACACGACGATTTTTTTTAATATAACTATTGGAATTTTAAAACTATGAATTCAAACAAATTATATGATATTTGATTTAAAACAAAAAAATGTAACATTTTCACCATTTTTTAACAAAGAGCTTGTTGTAGTTTTTGATTTTTTTAGTTAGTCGTGAGCATATATGGTGTGGAACGAGTCTTAATCCCACTAATTGGAGTTGACTTCGTTTCCTTACAATCTGCAAATATTTGGTTTCTCCACACACCCTGGAATTTTGTCCATTTTCTGTAACGGATTGCCTCAGAATCCCGTTAATTTCTCTCTCATTTTTCCTTTCCTGTATTTGTTTTCCTTAGGAGATATACACTGAGATTTTTCTTATGTTTGACCTAACTGATCCGTAATCTTTTCTTTCAGGAGTTTCTGTGCTCAATTACTAGCAAATGCAAAAGCAACTGCTGAGAAGAACAATAAGGTAAATTCTTAAATTTTCTAGCGTTCAAGAAATTTAGTTTATTTGCATCTAACAAGTTATAACTGATTTTTGTTGTTAATTTGCAGAAACCACTAGCAGAAGTTGTCAATGGAGTCGTAGAAAAAGATGGCATTCCAAAAGCTGCACCTCAAAAGAAAGAATTTGTCAAGCCGTAGAACGAAGCTATAATTGTCATTAGTCCTGATGAAGAAAAGAAAAGTCAGAGAACTGCAAGAAAATCTTAAAAGAAAAAAATAGAAAAAACTCAGACTAGGACCTTCACTGCTCGAAGCAAGGTTCCCCCTTCAATCCCATCTTATCTTATTTTCTTGAAATTATTTGAAAGTACATTGAACATAATTCAATTGCTCATCCATTCACACATATCACCACGCCATGTTATTGAGATTGACTTGGTGTGTTTAGGAAAGCCACCACATGACACGATGATTCAACTGTAGTTTGCAAATAAGAATTATTCTTGACAATTTTGGGAATAATGTTTATAGATTTTGTCCACATGCTAAATGTGATTTTTTTTTTTTTTTTTGTTAGAAAGATAGATTTGTACCCTGTACAAGAAAAAATGGAAACTCACAATCTTTGGTGCACAATGGGATAATGGTGACATGTTAATGCTGACACTCACAATCATACATTTTCAAGGCTAATTCATACTTGTGACATTTTGTAGTCCCATCTTCTGCTGAAATCTTTTTATTTTCTACTTGCCTCTGGGATACTATAGTCATTTTCACTTTTAATGTTTATGCCTCTTATTGACTTTTAGAGATCTGTAGAGTTTTATGCACCATTAGTTTAGTATTTATTTGTTATTTAGAGCATATCGAACAGACTCTTAAAATGTAAAATGCTTTTCTTTCTAAGAGTCAATCCTTAAAAATGGCTCTTCAGTATAAATGGTCAAAATGGAGGGTGGATTTGTCTCTCTACATTTTTGGGAGCCAAGTGCACTCTCTATTTGTATTTTACAATGACAGCATCTAATAAATTGCTGAAAAAAGTAAAATATAGAGTTTGTTATAGCGTGTAAAAAATTTCTAAAGTTGCTATCAATTATGCACAAGTTGCTCTTTAAATTTAAAGAGTTTCTTGGAGACTCTCTTAGAACATTTGCTTTTTGTGTAATATATATCCCAATGGAGCATTTCAATGTTTAATGTTTATTTCATGCTCCTAGAAAGCGTGTTCAACATGCATGCTGATTTATAACCATTCTATTTGCCTTTTTCTTCTGTTTCTCTCTATGTAGAAGTGAAAAATAAGTTTAAAACGACGAAAATAATCAATTACCACTGCCAATTTATTTGTGGTTGCCATTGTTTGAATATTGCAGGAAGATAGTTGATTGCAAACTTTGTTCA
This sequence comes from Fraxinus floribunda, assembly GCA_903798395.1. Lineage (NCBI taxonomy): Eukaryota > Viridiplantae > Streptophyta > Magnoliopsida > Lamiales > Oleaceae > Fraxinus > Fraxinus floribunda. The sequence continues at coordinate 3,591 of CAIGRS010130687.1, forward strand.
CATGCTAATATACTTTCCATATTATATAATAATGTAGTAGGTTCTTTCATCAAAGGAAATTAACTTTCCTTATCCTCTTGGATTGACCCTACTTCACATGGTCTTCTCCTCTGTATTATGATGCTCACTGAAGTTCTCAAGGTAATTATGACGACATGATGGTAAGCTTCATCTTTTGGAGTTATTTCTTCGCTTGCATTAAAATTCCGTTTTCATTGTCTCTGAAAGATCTCTTGCATATTGTGGACGCCAGTCTGGTATATAGGATAAGATTGGCTCTTGTACATGTGCATTTTAATAACATTCTTTTTGCTTTTTCTTTCCTTTGGGTGGAGGTTGGGATGTGGTGATTTCAGCTCCCCATCAAAGGTAACAAGCAGTGAGAATAACTAAAATTATTGCCAATAAATATGGGGTCGACTACATGAATCCTCTCTGCACTCCATTTTGTTCATCATTAGAACAAGATCTTGCCCCCTTTCCCCATCCAAATAGAGATCTCACGATATTGTTGTGATGAGGGTAGCAGTAGTTACTAGAGATAAACTAAGTTTTTTTTGCACTTTTTCGTTATGGTGGTGCTATTGAAGAAGACCAAAGCCAAGTCATTGAGCCTTTCATGAACGGCTCATATTCTGCTCGTTAATGAATGATTGAACCTAGCACATATTCTGCTCGTTAATAAATGATTGAACCTAGCACGAAATCTATTTTTGTATTTCATTTCATGGTATTGTGGAAGATGAAAATTATCTTGTTCATTTGTATGTTTTGGTAAACACAATAAGCACTTCAGTTCTGATTTGTAAATTACAATTTAGATTTTTAATACTTAGAAGAGTTTATTATGAATCTCTGCTCCTTTGGCGTGCTTGATAGTTTATATTGATAATAATAGTGATAGGTTAAATTTGATAGTTTGTGAGGATGCCTTATGTTGTAGAGGATGCAATGATGTCCGCCTATAGCACAACACTCTGATGTACACAAGATGCATACAATCGACTTGTGAGGCTCTTCCATTGATTCTAAAAATTACTCTTCTTTTTTCTAGATTGAGCATGTTCAAGGGCTCCAATTTGCTCCATCCCTACTTGAGATGCCAACCTATGTTCCTTCTGGACAAGTGCAATCACTTGTAATACATCAACATGTTTTACAACTCAAAATTAGTGCTAAGTATGAGTAAGGTGCTAGGTTCTATCGAATGGGGACATCATTGTTGTTAGAGAATTCGAGAAAAAATAACCCATTCATGCTTTATCATATGAAGGAAACCATCGACCAACATCAATTCCAAAATATAATGATTATTATTTTGTAGATGATAATCACTAATATGCAACACACGTTTTCCTCACTAGTTCTACGACAATGTCTCAGTTAGTGAACAACCATCTACAGTGTTTACTCTGTATCTAAACAGGGGCCTCTACACTCTCAGAGATAAGTGGTATAGGGGTAGTAACTGTAAGGGACCTCTGCATAGAAGTTGATGATTGTATTCTCAAATTCTTTAATATATACTTGGAGCAAAGGATCCAATTGAACATCATAAGATGAAGATTGATAGGTCGAGGTATGGGACGAAACTCCAAATTGTAAAGGTACCTCAATAGTCCCTTTTGAAGAAGTCATACTGGCAACTGTATGGTCAGGTAACATCTCCTCAATTGGAGTATCGAAAGTAGATGGAGTTGGCATAGGTAAGGGGACCACTAATGGAGCATTTGGGACACTTGAAATCTCAAAAGTACTAAAATGTTATCTTAATGTAGTTCCGACAACTAGGACCCACTTCTTGAGTGGATCCTCAAAGACTACCTTACCCTGGTCTTTATAATTCGAGCATCCCCTCATCAACACGAGGGGCAATAAGTTTCCCAATCATATACTCATCAAGGGACTGACCCATGTGCCCATACATTGAGCAAAAAATAGGCAGCTCCACATAGTAAAGCCTGTCGGAAGCTATAGTTTGCAAGGGTTATTCTTCTTGTACATAAGGGGTGCCACCCCTCCAATAGGGGAGCACCATGTATCCATTATGGACACCATTATTGCACCCCCTATGTACCCAGTTTGCAATGTTCTCAATCCACAGCCAATGAGGGACCTTGTGTTCTAAATTCACTTCCACACAAACTGTAGCTTCACTAGGTCTAGATGAATTCGCGATGACCTCGTCAATCCTTGATGATTTCCTAATAGTTATAGTCTTATAGATAATGAAAGTAGAAAGCTTTTAGATTCGTAAATGTACCGGTAATAGAGGAAAAAAATCCATACAGGAGTGATAGGATCTCGTGTTCAAGGCGAAAATCAAAAGTTCACTCCAATACACTAATACGACAACCTTTAGTATGCGATGAAGGTTTTAGAAAAAGTATGCTATAATCATCTTTGTGCTCCAAGTGAATTAGAATGCATTTATATTCAAATAGACCCAGAATCCAAAATTCTCAAGCACCTTAGTAGATAGGACAATAGCAGACTCTCCGAGATGTTTAGATGGTTCTTTAGAAGCTAATCTCTGATATACAGAATTCACCAGTGCATGAAGTACGGAAATAAATAATTGTCTCATACTTCGTTCAGATTAAGAAATGTCCCAATGATTAAAAAATAGCTACATATGTTATACGACCTTGGTCAAGAGTAGATTAGGCCTCTCGAGGCAAAATGGATATTTTGGATAGTCCGGTGCAATTGGGAGACCACGGAGAAGTACAGATATAGGCACATGAGGACCTCGGGCCTTTTTCTCACGTCCTGTTTGTGTAACATTTGTCCGTGGGGGGACCCACTCGTGGTTGAGTAGGTTAAAAGAGGCTTTGATGACAAATTCTTAGATGGGCAGGCTTCATTAATATTAGTTAGAGCATGACTCGATGCTAGGACAATATCTGTAGATGTCGGAGGAAGCAAAGAAGTTGCCTAAGGCTTGGGGTTCACTAGAAGAATAACGGAGAATGAGATATAAGCTTAAAATATTGGTTGCATTATCAAGCCTTGCTTAACACCCATGTTCTAGAGAGAATGAGGGGTCGTTGGAAAGCATGTCGGAGTGGTTACCAGTGGCCCCTAGGGTTGGGTCCTATCAACGAGAGCAGTGAAGGTACTAGGGGCTGCATCTAAGGTCGTCAGAGGTAGAGAGACATCATGATTTATGAGGCCACTCTGAGATGGCATGAGGTCGATTGGTAGTTTTTAGCTAGTTGTTTTCTTAAGTTTGGCATCGGTGAAGCCCAGATTGGGTGGTTTAGGGAATGGATTTAGGTCATGTTGGGATGGGTTCTCCATGGGGAAATTTTGCCCATTAGTTTAGAAAGAGTTTTTCTGTGCTGAGTTGTGACTATAGTTTATAGTTATTGAGTATAACAAAGATAATATGGGGATTGAAAGCCTGAAGATTGTAGATCAAGATTCAATATAGGGAATGGAAGCTTGATGTCTGTGAAAGAAGACATAGTCTCACATTGAAGCAAATCTTTATAAATCTTACATATTCTTATCTGTCTTTTCCTTAATGTAATTTCATTACTCTTTGTGGTATAAAATCATGGTTACTAATTCTTAAAGATCAAATATCATGGATGAGGAATGGAACAACATAGCAAAAGTCAAGAGAGCACCATTTAAGAAAACAATCGCGCTACACGTACCCGTTGGAATACACGGTGGTTTACACGCTGATGTGTCCACCCGGCCCAAATTAAAAACTCCCCAAAATCAAATCAAACCTGCCATTTCACTCCCCCAAATTGACGAGAACCTGAAGATGAAATCTCCCAAACATTGAGATCTACCCATAAACCTCAGCCTCGAATCCGATTAACCGACGACTGCCAAACCCTGAAATCTGATAACCCATGTCACTGAATGAAGATATCTCCCAAAAATCTCCCAAGAACCCATCACTGAGTGCGAGCTTAAACCCTCGCGGTTGCGAAGAAATACATGTCTCGTTCAACGAATATGATTCGAAAGTGTTAAATACATATATCCGTAGACTTCTCTGTATGATTGACGAAGTCTTTAGAGTCTTGGATATCAATTTTCTTCCTTGTGAGAGCAGCATCCATGCAGGACTCAAACTCAAGGAGCTGTGTGAAAAGAGCAGGTTCGGGCAAAATTGCAGCCACTCTTTCTTGAAACTCCTTCTCGTGAAGCTTCTGCTTCTTCCTGCGAGCAGCAGCTAAAGCATCCATTGTCCTCATGGTAGGAGAGAAGCCAGTCAGCCGCACAAGTTTCTGCATAAACTTTTTTGTACTGGCACTGCCGCTCTAGAAACAGAGGGAGATGGCGAAACAAATTTGCCATGTTGAGGCATGAGCCTGAGCCTTCGACCGAGCTTGAGAAAAGGCTGGACATGAGTTACAGTGAGCTGAGACAGTACTTTAACCGAGCCTGTGCTGAACAGTATGAATTGCAACGTGTCATTGGTGTTTGAATTTGTAGTTGCTGAGGTTTCCAGTGTAATGTTGCTGTCTGTCAGTGTAATGTAAACTCATGTTTCTAGTGTAATGGTGCTGGTGTTTTTAATTGTAATGTTGCTGGTGTATATAGCGTTGTATAAAATGATGTTGCTGATTGGTATTAGTTTACAATTATACTTAATTCCAACAGAATCAGTAAGTTGCAGAGCATTTACAAATTCTTGGAAAACTATTTCACTCTTTTTAAGTTCTAGCACACCAAAAATACTTAAATTCATTCATGCAAGTTCACTGCTGGTGCTGATAAACAATTAGTAAAAGACTATTGGAGAGAAAGACAATAAACAAGTGTCTTGCACACCATAATCAAATGAGGCAACAAGCCACAATCAATAAGTAAACTTGTTTTACTGGATGCACATTGAACTTATATTTTTGAATGTTTTGAGACTGGTTGAATGGTTGCAGTTGAATTGGTAAGAATGAGTAGAAATAAGTTTATTGTAGTTATTTTTCCTGTGGGAATGTTTTGATTATTATTTTTTTACTTTAGTTTTGTGGTTTTAACCATGCTTAACTATGCTACTGAATGTCTGCAGTTGACCATGTTAGGGGCTTTAAGCCAGATCTGATTTGTACATTTTCACAAACCATCATAGATACAAATATATTTATTCCTTTAAAAGATCAATTCATACAAAAATATCTGCTATAATGTCTCCTTACATTATGGCATAATGTCTGCCTTACAAAATATAACCAAAAATCGATTCATAGCTGGTTATATCACAAAATATACCATGCTGTCGAATTCCCTATTCACAGTAAACAAAAACCATAAAAAACAACCACAACTTTCCCTTTTTTCATTGTGATGATAGCCCATTGCTTGAACATACACAGCAAATCTTGCTCATGACGTTTAACCTTACATGTACCCGAACAACCACAACTTAAATCACCACTAGACTCACCTTCCGCTTTCCACATTAAATGATCACAATTTTTAGTACAGCAAAAGAACAATCAGCCTATGTTTGAAGTTCTTTTCTCTACCTCCATACATTCGTCAAAACCCGCTCCACATTTTGGGCACCATATCTTTGTTAGGCAATTCGACAAGAAGAGCCCCGACTTCCTACAACTCTGACAAACGCCTCCGATCTTCTCTACCATAGCACCTAAAAGAGAAGAAACGTGTACAACATAATTAGCAAACTACTAACGACAACAACACTAACAACATTTTTCTAATTCAACATTCTCTAAATGATTGAGAGTCACAAACCATATTGGGATGCGATTGGAGAGTGCACTCCAGGGCAACATGTGATGCCTTTCGACCCATCAGTTGGATAAAATATTAGTACTGAAAAAAAAAGGAAAGGAAAAATTAGGAAAAGTAAGAGATACACGTAAAAAGTACGCTAACAGGTGCAACAAAAAAATTTCAAAGAGCAGCATGGGAACTAAACTTTTGGACGGTAAAAATTCTCAAGGCTAAAATATTAAAAAAAAATCCTTGATCCTTCCGAAAATAGTCAACAAACTATTCTATAAGCAAAATAAGGAAAATGCATAGGACTCTTGAAGGAATCCCAAAAAAGGGAGGAAGCAAAAGCTCACTAATTGAGTCATTTACCTTCTCTGCAGAGAAAGCATCAGTAGACATTGCTAATAAGTTGGGAATTAACCTAAAATAAGTAAAAGACATAATATTAGATTTCTTTACAAGATCATTTGTTAATAAAAGAGAAGTTTCAAGACCATTTTTTAATTCCTCCAGTTAAACAAAAGAAGAAGAAGAGGGCAAGAAATTGATACCTTACAAATAGTGTCAAAACCAACGTTGGTCTCAACATACTGGTTCTTTAGATCTCCATTTAAAGAACCAGTTTGGCTACACAAAGTCAGGTCATCTCGCAAAAGGTAATTGATCTTCAAGCTTAAAGATCGACCTAACCTTTCCGAGCTGACCTTGCCGGCGAGAAGCTTCTTGGATCTCCGGCGACCTGCCGAGGTGGAGGAGGCGTCTTTGGGTTGGTAGGCGATTTGTAGAACTTTGGGCGCTACACGGTGATAATAAGATAGAGGTTTCAATTTATTCGGTTTCTCAGTTATTCACTTATTTCCCGGTTATTTGGCCCAAAATGGTGGGTATTTGGTGGGTTTCCTTCTTTTTGGTTTCTTTTTTGGTTTTTTCTTTTTTCTTTTAACTCAATTTCCAACTCAGCGTGTAAACCACCGTGTAAATGGGAAGGTACGTATAGCATTTTTGTTAAGAAAATGAGAATGGCGAACAAGTAAAGATATGCACACTCTTATTACTATCATTTATAATCAATTATGCTTGTTTGAATGTCTTATTCTATGGTATATTCTCCTACTTTTTAGTACTCTTACTCCTGCTAATGCGGCTTGACATCTGCTCTTTACCAGCTTTAATTAGCACAGTTGCTATTCACCATTATTGACCATTCAAAGAGCCCAACCGAAGCGTGAAGAAGCAACATCAGCAAAAAGCAGTGCAAAACAAGAAGACCGTATGTAGACCAACATTATGGAAAAAGGGTGACTTAAAATGGAATTGTATTTGAGCTCTAAAAAGTTTCTAACTTGATATATCAAACAAATCAGACTGATAGGGGACTCCTTAATGTTATGGTGTATTTGATTGTCTTCATTTTTTATTTTTTTTATTTTATCAAAAATATCATTTTTTTTATTTGAATTCCTACTTTAAGGGTGTTTGATTGACGTTTTTTCCATACAAAAATATTTTTCAAAAGTTGGTCATGTGATCATGTTTTCCTTAAAAATAAGAAAAGTTTTTTTCTTCATGAGGGGTAAGTTTTCAATTTTCTAGGCAATTCACACTCCCCAAAAATTTAATTTTACTCTATACTCTAATAAGTTCTCAATTCCTAAGATGGAAAAGTTCAATATTTTCTATATTAAAAATTAAGTCAATCAAACATATTTATTTTCTTTCTATGCAAATAAGTTCCAAACAATTCAATTGCTTAGAATTTTTTTTTTCCATATAAATTCCATGTTTGTAATCAAACATATTTTTAGTGTAAATGTAGCTTTACATTTGTTCTTTCTTGTATTAAATAGTATGTTGTTCATCTTTTCATTTACTAGTGAGATGCATGTGCAAGGCATGTGCTGTAGTGCAGTGGCTACGTAATAGCGTTGACTGATTTTTTTGTTATTTTTGGAAACATCACTAATTAAATCTTATTTAGCAAAACTTTTTTAACAGAAAACTTGAAAGTTACAACGAAAAATACACAAATAAACAAAAATGAAGTTAGAAACAAACGAGAAAATTATTCATCATCAACAACCAATATAAATAAATTCAAATTTAAAAACACACATACACTAACAAATTACCAATATATTGTTATTTCTTTTATCTTCCTTGATTTTTTTGAAATACAAACTTTTAGAACCNTTACAACGAAAAATACACAAATAAACAAAAATGAAGTTAGAAACAAACGAGAAAATTATTCATCATCAACAACCAATATAAATAAATTCAAATTTAAAAACACACATACACTAACAAATTACCAATATATTGTTATTTCTTTTATCTTCCTTGATTTTTTTGAAATACAAACTTTTAGAACCTTGCATATCATTGCATCAGGTTAATGTCCGAGGGCAACTCCCCAATGGTGCAGCGTCCCCTCGTGGGGTCCGGGAGCAACGCCCTGGCGACGATCGACCTAACTGGTCAAGTCGCAGGGTCGAGGGGCA
>CAIGRS010130723.1:0-14879 GCA_903798395.1 Fraxinus floribunda
TATATTTTTCTTATTTTCACTTTTTTTTTTTTTTTGTATTTCTGTCACTTTTTTGAGTGACAAACTTCATTTTTTACACTGTATGACTTTTAGTAAAAAAGTTACATTTAATTTAAAAAAGTGACATTGTATGTTTCAGTTTTGGACTTAGAGTCACATAAAGAATGGTGGTCAGACGTGGTGGAGGAGGCGACTGAGGCGATAACGACCACGGAGTAGTCAAATTTTACTTTGAATCTTTGCAAAATTTATGAAGCCCTCAGCTTTGACCTCCATTCCTAGTGTTTCCACGTTAAGCACTTTAGCTTTGTAACTTCTGATGCGTATCAAACGAAATATCCCACGTTCCATCGACGTATGATTTATAACTATTGAAACCTCTTGATTGTATCCAAGATAACGTTGACAACGACTATAGCACACTAAGCATTGAAATATTCGAGAAGAGACAAAATCCTTTGTTGTTAGGGCCCTTAAAATTTTTGAATGAAATTTTTATTTGTTTTATATTGTATATTTTAATATTTTCAAAAAATGAGGATTAAAATGAATAGGTTTTAAAATCAATATTATTTTTGGGTCAAATAATTAGATATTGATATAGCGAGATTTAGTATGTCGATATCGAACTCATTTTATAACTCTTAATTAATTAGAACTCTTCGACTGGAGAAAAAAATTGTTTTGGATAAGAAAACATTAAGTTAGACCAAATTGAAAGAAAACAAGGATAAATAGAATTTTAAATAATTTATAACTCAATTCAATTTCTTCTTCCTGCAACGTGTGTGGGTGAGATGATAAATGTTGATTTTGATAAAAATAATCTATTTTGTGATTTGATCAAATTTAATAGTAATCATAATTCTATTATTTAAAATCAATTCTTATCCAAATTCCGTATATTACATTGTTTTTACCACAAGTTGTATCCATTGTATTATGGGAGACAAGTGTCGTAATCCGTTAGTACCAATGCAGAGCAATTTTATCTTAAAGAGAATATTAATCACTTGCCTCAAATTTCTTTTCTTCACTTTCTTTTCATTCTCCATTCTTTTCATTTCTAGTTTACATAAATTTTAATTACGCTCATGCGAATTAAACTTAACAATTACTTTGTCAATTAAACAAACCACCTTAAAACATTTTTTTTAAACAAATCACCAACAAACCTTAAAGCAATTTTTTTGTGTGGTTGTTTGTTGAAAAACATATAATTCCTCTTCATTTTTGGAATAATCATTCGTGTACTATTCATTTTTGTTTCTTTTTGTGTTGAAGTGTAAAAGAAATGAACACCATTGAGGCTACTTTTGGCCAAACAACTAATGATACGAACCATGTAGTTGCGCCTTTGGCTATACATATATCAAACTTTCATATCATGCGTGGGGAAAAAATCAAAAAAGTTTGGAGATGTGGTCTCCAAATTCCTTATATTACATTATTTTTCAATTTTAGTTGCATATAAACTCAATTGAGAATTTCAACTACAAATACTGTAAGAATTCTCATTATTTCATTACAAAAAATAAAGAGAGCCACGGTAGAGAGAGAATGAGAGGAAAAAACATAGAAAAATAGAATATCTTTTACGTTCCAAGGTTTTATTCTTTTCAACCTTTTAAAATTAAGGTAAGATACTTTTGTGCAAGTGCTTCGTTTCCTTATGTTTTTATATTCAGTAATTTATGCATGAATTGTCAGTGGACCTTCTGGTTCTTTATTAAGAGATAAAAAATCTTTCGAGAATTTAAGATGACCTAAGATGGGGTGTCGTTTAGTCATCAATATACTCCATAAGAGAATAATGGTATGAAGTGCCTATTTTATTGTTTTAAGGGAAAATATAAGTGTGTTTAAGGGAGAGGTGGGGGTGTACAATTTATTTTGGCTTTAAATGAATTAGGGTTATATTTGTAAAATAAATGTGGAGTATTTATTAAAAAAATAATAATTAGGCTATGTTCGTGTTTCTTAAAAAGTAGGTTATAACTCCATTTTTCTATCAAGTCAAAGCTGTCAAACGCCCATTCATAGACCATTACAGAAGCAAAATGGTCCAATTGTTATTTTTGTTTATGTATTTTTTATTTATCTGCTAGGTGTGTCATTTTTTATTTTTATTTTTACATCGAAGAGTAACCCGCACAATTCATGGGATGTACTACTATTACTCCTAAAAAGCTACTAATAAGTTTACACGAACATAGACTTAGTGATAAAGTATTAAAAGAAGCAAAATTTTAGTTGCAATATACTTATCCTAAATAGATTTCATTCAGTTGGAATTAATAAAAGCTAAATATTCAAATATGAATCTTATAAGAGAAAATAGTCAAAAATTATTATAATTTAAAATTCAAAGTCAAATGTGAACTTTTTAACATATTTTATAGGACTAGTTAACGTTGAACTTGCATTACACGTTATTATGAACTGCTTTATAAGTGCTGTAAAAATAATAATTAAATACGCGTGAATATTAATTAATTTAGAATTAATACCAGTGAATGTATACGTAACAATGAATATTAAATTATTTATTTAATTTCTAATTAAGAAAATTTGGACGTTAATTAGCGTACATAGCCGCGATAATGAAATGCATTCTTAAATGTGAAATTCTAATTAACTTGTAATTATATTAATAACACTGAAATAAATAAATGAAGATGAATATTAATTCAATAAATTTGAATGTTAAGTAATGGAGAATTAATAATAATGAATTCATATATTAATGAAAGCACACAAGTGAAATGAATTTTTCAAATGATCGTAACTAGATTATTAAATAAATTAAATATGTTAAATGAAATGTGAAATTAAATAAATGACTTATCATGTAATATTACATTAACGCTACCTAAATTGAGACGATAGTCCTAATATGACTAAATAACATTATTCTTTCTTAAATGGTCCCTCGACAAAATTGAGTACCCAAAGCTTCAACTCCAAATCCCAATGCAAAAAACCCTAATCAACAGGCCCATCATTTTACATTTTACTAAGGACGAGGTTTTTCTTTTGTGCGCAGTGATGAGGATAGGATTTGGAATATAGTGAGGACTTAGTTTAATTAAAAAAAAAACATTCAAATACAAAATATAATAATATTAAATTCAAACGTAGGTTTTCATTGATGATGTCGTTTTTTTAAGTGTGCGTCACTTTTGAGTGTTTATCACATTTTTAAATAGTACTTGTCACTTTTTTCTTTTACCTTTTTGAAATTTTTTTCACTTTATATTATTTGTTATTTTTTAAAAAATTTATGTCACTTTTTTTTGTGATAAATATAGGTTTTTGTTTGTGTGTTTGTCACTTTTTTCTATCATTTTTTTTTTTTGTTTGAGATTTTGCCACTTTTTATTGTTTGTTACTTTTAAAAAAAATTCTATTACCTTTTTTAGTGATAAAGATAGGTTTTGATTGATATTTTGTCATTTTTTAGATAGGTCGCAATCGATCTCATTTGAATTTTTTTGGATCAATTAAATATATTCATACAAGTGTGTTATACAAAACATTAAAAATTTCACACTACTTTATTTATGTCACTTTCTTGAAATTTTCATTACTTTTTTGAGTGGCAAAATCACTTTTTAATAATAAAAAGGTGACAATTAATTAAAAAAAGTGACACTTAGATTAAAAAAAGTGATGTTGTGTCAACAATTAATTTTACAAAGTATTTTTTACTTCCAAATATTTTTTATATGATTTTGCAAAAAACTTTTAATTTTAGAGTTATTTTCATAAGTTGTCTGAAAATATAAATATTGCCCAATATATAGTATTGGTTATAACTGTCATATGGTAGTACGATCATCATAATCCCCTCTGCTTTTTGAGGATCCTCATCTCCAAAAAGCAGGTAAATCTTGCAAACATCCATTTCGGTCACCTTTAAAAGTTCTTATATATATATATATATATATATATATTGTGTGTGTAGTGACATCGAGTCCCAATGCTTTTGTTATATTAGTTGCACTAATGGTCTTAATCGAATCTTTCATGCGTTCAATCATGTAGTAAAATTGTGTGCCTTAGCCAAATTTGACTAAAGCTTGCTGGATGACACTCGATAGAGTAGCAGCTGCATTGGCCAATTTGCTATGTCTCATCGCCTTATTTTTGCCCAAGGCTTTTTGCCTCTATTTTGCTATGACTCACCTTCTTACAACTTGCTCTCAATTGAGCTGTTTATGCCCCCATCGAAATGTCCATTAAGGCTCTCACCTTTTTATTTAGATGTGTTGCCTAAGTGAAAGATTTTGAATTTAGCTTTTTTGACCTGCAAGAGTGCAAGTACCCCATAACAAGATAGATCCATCAAAAATTAAAATTTATTTCGAATTTGCCACTTTTGCCCTTACAACATGAACTTATAGCTTTAGCGTTTGTTTGAAGAAGATTAATGTGTGGTCGTTAATAACCCATTTCGTATGATTTTTGCTTTTGCATTTTGTAGAAAAGCTTCTCCACGGATGCTAGGTGAGTGAGTATATACAACTTCAAATTATAATAAAATTTACTAAAACCTATTTTTCTCAACTTTTTAACCATTTTCATAGGCCCATAGCAACCGATTGATTGAGTGATGGGGTATTGACACCACTTTTAAATTGTATGTTTCATCAAATTTTATTGAAAAATTTGATTTTAATTTCCATCAAACAATGACAAAGCATTTGACCAAAAAAAAAAAACAGATTATTAACGTCACATTAAAAAATTATATATTTTATTTCTTCAAACTCATGCAAATACTTAAAGAATAAAAACAAAATTAATGAGTTTATGTCAAAATCAGTGTAAAGAATAACAATTTTTTCTTCGTGGAGTGAATATTTTAAAAAATCAGGAAAAAAAAAAAAACATTCCCAAACGAATGAGCTCGAAGTGCAATAAATTGAGCAAAAGTTCCAAGATTGTATATTTTTGCCTTTTCCTTTTTCTTTCTTGGTTTATTATTTATAATTAAACTTATTAATTTACCCTTATACCCTTGCAAATATAACACTTGTGCCCTCGCATATCTCATTATACAAGTGCAACTAAAATGAAAAGTCTATGGACTAAAACGCAATAATATTAATATATTGACAACCTCCGGACGATAAAGGTATGTATATGTGTCTTACGGTTTGAGCATCAATTCCGTATCCTAGGTCACTCTAAAAGAATCACGACACTGACGCCTTTTTCCAAAGCAGATTCTCCTCCTCACAGTCAAACAAAAGAGAATTGGGTTCGAATTCTGTTGTCACTGCGAATCACAACAATAATTAAAAAGAAAACATCAATCTTCACACAAAAATATCTATAATCTATATATATCTGAAAAGAAGATGACAGAGGAGACCAATCTGATTGAACTGCCGGTGAAGAGGCCGCACGAGGAGGAGGCGGAAGAGAACGGTGGTATTTCTGTTAAGATGGAAAAGAGTAACGGTGTGGTGGCGGAGGTGGCGCTGGCTAAGTGTATTTCCACTATTATCCCTGGCTGGTTCTCTGAAATTAGCCCAATGTGGCCTGGCAAGTTCGCAACTCTTTTTACGTAATTGGTGTGTTTTTGGATTTGGGGTTTTGTTTTTAGGGTTTAAGATATATCAGTTTATGGGTTTGATTATATTCAAATTTTATGTATATAACTTAGTTATCCAATTAACTTTTTTATATTTTACTTTTCATAATTTGGTAGTAATGTTTGTAATTATGCTGAACTCATCCCAGTACCAGTAGGTTGAATTTTTAAAGTTTAATTCTATCTTGTTCTTGGCTCCCGTTTGCTTGCATAAAGTTCTTTCTTTTCCTTTGTTAGGGGAGTTGGAGGGGTGGTGGTGGTGGTGGAGTTGTTAAAAGCTATATTAGGTCATTATCCTTTCAATGTGTGTTTTGAATTTTCGAATACAATATGTCCACATCATTTCTGGGCATAATTCATATGAATTTCACCACTTGAAGAGGTGAAGAGCTTCTGTTTAGCTGCAGAGAGTTTTTCTAACTGATTTGAGTATTTATATTGTCGTTCTGATTTATTAACTTGATACTTGACTTCGTACATGTCAAGTTTTTAGCTCTTTTTGAATTTCGTAGTATGGGGACATATAGCTTTCTTTTAATTTTTCAATGTCTTTCATTTCGTCTTTCTTTTTTGGAGTTTTATATGCCATTCGTTATTTTTCTTGGGTACAACAAACAGTTTTAGGTGCTTCAAGATTTCTGTTAGTTGAATCCTCTTGCACTACTGGATATGGATAGATGTATATTGCAGCCAGGGAATTATTTTGAATATTTTCATTTGGCTTTTTTTAGACTTATCAATCTTTCTGGCTATGTACAATCTCTTGCAAGATTTTTGTTTTAAGAAATTACATTTCTATTGTCTTATTTCTTGGGTATAGGTTAGGGTTTAGGAAGGAAAGTTCTACTAAAGGTGCTTTACCATGTATTAGAATTACTCTCGTCATGTTACTTTGGTGAATTTTAATTAATATTTCAAATTCTGTAATGTCGTGAAGAGTAGGAGCGTTGTTATATTTTCCATACTCTCATTTTTTAGACTTTCACTGAAGATTTCCTTCTATAATGCCTGAGAAATAATTCTTGCAGTAAATAGGATATCAATTTTATACAGAAAGCTTGTTTTTGTTGAATTGCCGACTTTGAATTTCTAAGTGTTTCGCTCAAAAATATTCATTTTGACTTGAAGCGTTCAATTAAATTTTCAATGACTAAGAATTCGTTGTCTTGTGATTTTTGTGGCGAAGGTTTATGTTGTTTACTTTGTTGAGCAAGGGAAAGTGTTTAAAGTATCAAGAATATATTCCATGCCACTTACACCCCCCTCCCTCACCCAAAACGAATAAGAGAAGGAAAAGAAAATGTGTGTACACGCATCCAACTCGAAAACTGCTACCATCTTAAAAATAATGATTTTTGATATGTATCCTCTTCATTGGTTACTTCCTTTTTTTCTCGTTTCAGAAATCATTCTCTCTTTCATTATTTGTGACTCTAAATTGGTTGCATGGTTAAAATCATACAGGAGAAGCACACTCATTGAAGGTAGAGAAGATATTATTTCAAGGGAAATCAGATTATCAGAATGTTATAGTGTTTCAGGTATTTGAAACTTTAAAAATTATGAATGTTCTTTAGTTTTACTCTGCTTAATGGCTAATATCTTTAGTACATCCAAATGCATAAACTTGGGTTGATACTGGCTGCAGTCATCAACTTACGGGAAGGTTCTTGTTTTGGATGGTGTAATTCAACTCACTGAGAGGGATGAATGTGCGTATCAGGAAATGATTACTCATCTCCCACTGTGCTCAATTCCAAACCCAAAAAAGGTATTTACACTCTGATGACTGATGTGAAATTTTTCTTTGTATCATTGAGTAGATTGTGCACACCACGTAATTTAGTCTCTCCATCCCTGCCCCCTAGTTGCTTTGACATTTGAGTAGACACCCCTTTACAGTATGTTTGGCGAAGCTTATTTCTAAGTAAAGTTACTTTTAAATGACATTTTCTGTCCAAACATGTTTCGATAAGATACTTTATTTCTTACTTTTAAGTTAAAAAAATGTTACTTATTTTCAATTTTCAACAATAAAATAAACTACATTAATTATGAGTGAACTTTTTAAGCTCTTAGTGCCGTGATGTCTCTGATCTTCATCAAGTCAATGTTTTAATTTTCCTTTCTCTCTACAGGTTCTAGTTATTGGTGGAGGAGATGGTGGTGTCTTGCGTGAAGTGTCTCGCCATTCTTCTGTTGAGAAGATAGATATCTGTGAGATTGATAAATTGGTCGTCGATGTGAGAATTCTTACTTTTATCCTTTTATTCCTTTTTTGTATATTATCCTTCTCACATTCTTTTGGATGTTACTTACATAGAGGCTGAATGTTTTTGTTCTGCTAAATAAGTTCTTATTGATCCAGAATAACCCTGTACTTCTTTAGGCACAGATTCTTCTGATTTTAAATTTTAGGATTTTAAATAATAGACACTGTAAACATCTCTAATCCATTTCTCTTTCCCAGGTTTCCAAGCAATTTTTTCCTGAGGTAGCTGTTGGATATGATGATCCCCGCGTAACACTTCATATTGGCGATGGTACAGTCAGCGACACCCACTCTTTTCCCTTCTTAGTCTTTGTTGCCTTCTCTTTGACTTAAAATTTTTAGTTTGATTTCTTGAAACTTTCAGGAGTTGCATTTTTGAAGGCTGTTCCTGAAGGAACTTACGATGCTGTTATAGTGGATTCTTCTGATCCAATAGGTAACGTCTCCATTACAACCAAGTCAACCTACTTTGAACAGTTACCCTTCAAGCGTTCTAAATCTGGTTTGCATATCACTCAGGTCCTGCACAGGAGTTGTTTGAAAAACCTTTCTTTCAGTCTGTAGCTAAAGCTCTTCGTCCGGGAGGAGTTGTATGTACCCAGGCTGAAAGCATATGGCTTCACATGGACATTATTGAAGATATTGTTGCTAATTGCCGCCAGATTTTCAAGGGTTCTGTGAACTACGCTTGGACCTCAGTTCCTACGTACCCAAGGTATTCTTTCTTTCCTTTCTACCTTGTTTTTCTGTGGGTCTTTTTCTTTCCCTGTTCCCCTGCAATTACCTGAACCCTTTCCCTTGGTTGATCTGATTCTACCATTCCAAATCCATTATGCCGATATAGAGAAATACTAGGTAAATTACATAGAAAACAACTAGGTAAATTACATAGAAAACATTGAAATGACCTTATTTTTAGAGAGAGGAGGAATCCTCACTTGACTTGTCTGTCCTTGGTTAGGCGAGCTACGTGGAACTGAAGCTAGCTCTCTTGATTGCTTTGGTTGCATGTTTGTTCTCTTGATATTCTTTCTGTAACTTCAGCATTTACGTTCTTTCTACATCTCCCTGCAGTGGTGTTATTGGATTCATGCTTTGCTCTACTGAGGGACCCGCAGTCGATTTTAAGCATCCAATCAACCCAGTAGATGCTGACTATAGCCATGTTAATACAAAAGGACCATTAAGATTCTACAACTCCGAGGTATACCACGTGTCCTTGTAACTCTATGCGTTCTTCCTAAGATTTACTCAGGGTAACTTTTATTCGTCGATATACTTTCAGATACATTCTGCAGCTTTCTGTTTACCCTCATTTGCAAAAAGGGTGATCGAATCTAAAGCCTATTGATAAAGCTCCAGGAGTTATCAGAAGAGCAGGAATTAAACTGCTGTAGTAGAGGTCCTAACATAATAAATTCAATCAAATGTTATACCATGTACTTGACCATTGAACGAATTGGGGTCGGAACTTGTTCTCGAAGTAGTAATTTCCCAGAAGAGGAGACGATCCGATTCCTTTTCATGTACATTCATTGGTACCTTTAGCATCCATTCATCTTATTGGAGAATTGATCTATCAATCGAACAATTTTACTCGACTTATTTGTCATCTTTTTATGTCTTGGTTAGACCCCATATCTGCATCAATCGTCTATTGAATTCTCACAGAGACTCCTGTGGTTTTGGGACTTTGAATTGAGTAGTCAGCTTCTAAACTAGAGAACAAAGAAACCAGAAATTATGCATATGGTTCTTGCCTAAACTCACAAGATGCTCTAATTTGAAATTTGGTTTAAAGATTGGAAAATTTTGGTTAAGTATAAAACTTGAAAAGTGACTTTGTGTCAACATTGACCAAATATTCGGACTTGATCCGAAACGCAAATTATAAATATAATTAGTCTAGTTTGTTTTACCTGTCGAATAGATCGTAGTAGTATATTTGAAATTTTAAAATCAATTTCGGATGAATGGAAAATGCGGTTCAAAGTTGGAAGAGAAATAAGAAGAAAAAGGGAAAATATCATATAGCACCATCGCTCAAGCGGCATGCTAGCGCCTAGCTTGTGGCAAAGCTGTTGCTAGGGTGACAGGCGGGCGAAAAGTTTCTGTTGAACAAGTGTCACCGGTTGAGCAAGATGTCGGCGACAGAAAGGGATGCTTCCCTTCATGAAGGTTACCGAGTTTTGTAGTGTGTCTCTTCACTCACAACATCTTCTCTTCTATAAATAGGACATTTTGGACGTCCATTTTGCATCAATACATAACATCAAAATCTCTTGCAAATACTCTCCAAAAATCATTCTGTAATTACTTTTTTGTAAAGAGAAAATTTGCTCGAGTTCGCTGTAGCTTATAGTTTGAAGTGTTTCTACCACAAGTTGTATCCATTATATCATGGGAGACAAGTGTCGTAATCCTTTAGCACCGTTGCGGAGCAATTTTGTCTTAAAGAGAAATGTTAATCACTTGCCTCAAATTTTTTTTCTTCACTTTCTTTTCATTTCTAGTTTATATAAGAGTTTATTTACGTTCATGCAAATTAAACTTAACCATTACTTTGTCAATTAAACAAACCACCTTAAAACATTTTTTTAAAACAAATCACCAACAACCTTAAAGCAATTTTTTTGTGTGGTTGTTTGTTGAAAAACATATCATTTCTCTTCATTTTTGGAATAAGCCTTCGTGTACTATTCCTTCTTGTTTCTTTCTGCGTTGAACTTCTGTTTGTATAAAAGAAATGAACACCACTGAGGCTACTTCTAGCCAAACACCTAATGATATGAACCATGTAGTTGCGCCTTTGGCCATACCTATATCAATTTCTCATATCCTGCATGGGGAAAATCGAAAAAGTTTGAAGCTGTGGTCTTCAAAAAATGGGAACAAAAGATGTTCTATCTTATTATTTTGAATTTGACAAAGTTCTTAAAAGAGATTGTTCCTACAAAACAAGAAGAAAATAATCGTAAGTCAATTATTGCATTTGATGAATGGAAGCATTCAGATTTCCTTTGCAAAAATTATATCCTAAATGGATTGGACAATACACTTTATGGAATGTATAGTTTGATTAACTCGACCAATTATCTATAGGATTCATTGGAGGAGAAGAACAAGACCGAAGATGTCAGAACAAAGAAGTTCATTGGAGAAGTCTTTGGATTACAAAACGGTAGACTTCAAAATTGTGATAAGTCAAGTACAAGAACTTCAAGTGTCAAGTACAAGAATTTCAAGTTCCACTTCACATATACATGTAGAAAAGATGGAATTAAGTGAATTCTTCCAAGTTGCAGCCATCATTAAAAAGCTCCCTCAAATGTGAAGATATTTCAAAAACTATCTCAAGCATAAACGCAAGGAGATGAATTTATAGGAATTGATAGTCCATTTAAAGATTGAGGAAGACAATAGAGACATTGAAAGAAAATCTATTATTCAACTTGGAGCAAATTTTATTGAAATTGGTTTGAAAATAGTCAACAAAAAGCGTAAGATCTCTGGTGATGCACCAAGAAGAGACAACTCCAAAAATGCCAAGAAGTTTAAAGGCAACCGTTACAATTGTGGAAAAGTTGAAAATCGTTCAAAAGAATGTCGAAAGCCAAAGAAAACTGCACAAGTAAATGCGGTTGAAAGAGACAACCTTTCTAAAGAGGTTCAAGAGATAAATCTATGTGCAATTGTTTCTGAATGCAACACGGTTGGTAATCTAAGTGATTGGTGGGTCAACACTGGTGCTACCCACCATATTTGTGCAGATAAGACCATGTTTTCAAACTATCATGAATTAAAAGGAGAACAATTGTTCATGGGGAACTCTGCAAGTTAGAAGGTTGAAGGACTTAGAAAGATGACATTGAAAATGACTTTCGGCAAATGACTAGTCATCAACAATGTCTTCCATGTGCCGACATTCATAAGAACTTGGTTTCAGGGTCTCTACTTACCAAGAACAATTTAAACTTGTATTTGTATTGGACAAGTTCTTACTCACCAAAAATAATATGTATGTTGGTAAGGGTTATCTTAGTGAAGGAATGTTCTAAATGAATATCCTTACAATTGTACTAAAAGTATTATTATGTCTTTCTACTACGAAGTTGAGAATCAACTTGGTAAACAAATAAAAAATATTCGCAGTGATGGATGTGGTAAATACATGGCACCGTTTGAAGAATATTGTTTCAAGCATAGAATCATTCATCAAATAACGGCACCTTACTCGCCCCAATCGAATGGTGTTGTTGAACACAAAAATCGAACTCTTTAAGAGATGATGAACACAATGTTAATAGGTTCAAGTCTACCCCAGAACATGTGTAAGGAAGCTATTTTTCAACAAATAGCATTCTTAACAAGATACTTCTTAAGAAAATTGAAACAAATTTATATGAACTACGGAAATGTCATCCTCCTTCCTACCAACACATGAAAGTGTAAGGGTGTTTGGCTAAAGTTGAAGTACCTAAACCTAAACAAGTGAATAGATCACAAAATGATTGATTGCATATTTATTGGATACACCAATAACATTAGTGCATATCTTTTCCTTGTACATAAATCTGAAATTTAAGATGTACATGAAAGAACCATGGTTGAATTGAGAAATGCATCACTCTTCGAGAATGTTTTTCCAAGTAAAGACAAGGAAAATGCAAGTTCAAATAAAAGAGTTTATGGTACTATAAATGACACTTCAAATGAGGAAGAACCAAGTCATAAAAAAAGGGCTGGAACATCTACTTCATTTGATCGATATTTTCGAACATATATGGTAGAAAATGATTCAAACAATTTCGATAAAATAATGTCTACACCGGAAGCATTGCATTAGATTCTATAATGCAAGATCATACTTGGGAGTTGGTTGATTTACCTTCCAGAAATAAGTCTTTAGGGTGTAAATGAATTTTCAAAAAGAAACTAAAATCGGATGGGTCCATTGACAATATAAGGCTAGATTGGTTGCTAAGAGATATAGACAAAATGAAGCACTTGACTTCTTTGAAACACTCACCCATGATTAGAATCACTTCGATAAGACTATTAATTGCAATTGCGGCATTACATAACATTGAATGCATCAAATAGATGTAAATACGACATTCTTAAATGGTGAGTTAGAAGATGAGATATGCATGGAATTACTCGAAAGGTTCGTCTCTCCTAATCACAAATAAAATGTTTGTAAACTAGTTAAGTTTTTGTGTGGATTGAAACAAGCTCCTAAACAATGGCACCAAAAGTTAGACAAAATAATGTTGTCTAATGGATTTAAGATAAACGAGTGTAAGAAGTGTGTATACAAAAAATATACACCGAAAGCCTATGTGATTATATGTCTATATATAGATGATATGTTGATAATAGACAATAGTCATGAAATGATGTTAAAACACCAAGAGAGTGTTAATGGAACATTTTGATATGAAAGACTTTGGTATAACTGATGTGATATTAAGAATTAAGATCTCTAAAATATCAGAAAAAATCATACTTACTCAAAGGGTATAATGTATTTGAGGAAGGTCCTGCGAAAACGGGTGAATGTGTATCACAACTAAAGTATTCACGAGTTATTAAGCAGTCTAATGTATATTACAAAATGCACTTGACCGGACATAGCATTTGCTATGAATAAACTTAGTAGAATCATAATTAATCCAAGACATGATCATTGGAAGGCAATAAGGGTTCTTAAGTACTTGAAGTATACATTAACCTATGTATTACACTTCACAAAATATCCGCAGTATTGGAAGGATATTGTGATGTGAATTGAATATCAAATATGAAAGATTCTAAGTTTACTAGTGGTTATGTATTTACCACTGGAGCTTCTTATATCATGGAAGACGACAAAGCAAACGTATATAACTTGATCAATGATAGAATCAAAGTTACTTGCTTTGGACAAAGTTGGAGAAGAAACATAATGACTTTGTAATTTCTTGGAAGATATTCCATGTTGGCCTAAGTCGATGCCTACAATAGGTTACATAGTGAGTTAATTGGCTATTGGAAGGGCTCAAAGCAACATGTATAATGGTAAGTTTAGACATATATATCGTAAACACAATACCATTAAGTAACTGATCTCTAATGGTATCATCTCCATAGATAGCCCCCGTTTAACACCCATTAATTTCTCATTCTCATTCTTCATTTCAACCACACATTCTGCTAGTAAAATAATATTACACACAACTCAAATCTCATTCTCTTTCTCATTCTCATTTTTCATTTCAACCACACATTTTCCTAATAAAATAATATTACACACAAATCAAAAACTTTTCATCACTTTTCCACCACACATTCTTACATCAATCACTATTCCAAAAATTCTTTTATACTAAAAATGGGTTTCAAACAGGGGCATGTGAAGTCAAATGAGAACAATGCGGATCCACTTACGAAAGGTTTGTAGAGAAATCAAGTATGTTGCATATCGAAAGGAATGTGACTAAAGCCTACTACGTAAATTTTTTTTGTAATGGTGACCCTACCTTGTTGACTGAAGGTCCTTAGATCTTAGTTCAAATGGACAACTAAATTATGAAGATTCAATGAAGCACTTGAAAAAATATTTGCTAATTCATTCCTATGATAATTAAAGTGTTTTCTGCATAATGTTAAAGGTTAATATATGCTTCATATCTTGATTAAGTCAAGTCCAGTATGACATAATACTCTTAATAGGAGGTCACCTATGTAAGTGTGAAGTGGGGCAGTCTCAACGAAAATTGTCCAAAGCTGAAATTTTCTAAAACACTCTTGAAACCTAAGAGTAGTTCAGGGTCAAAAGAACTAAATCATGATAACCATGAACAATTCAAGAAAGACACATGTGAGTATTATTGTCTTGATTTACATCAACGGCTGAATAATTCAAGACATAACGTTTACCAATGAGCCAATTAAATTCGATAATATTTCACGAAGGAAGGTTCAAAGCCAGAAGTTACATTACTTGCTTTTCTTCTCCCTCCC
>CAIGRS010130727.1:0-20487 GCA_903798395.1 Fraxinus floribunda
CTCCTAAAGCTTGAAGCTTGGTCTCGACGCCTAGCCACGCTTTACGCTTTTTAGAACACTGACCAGTAGCAATTCTCAAAAAACAATAGGATCTTAAAAATATATTCGAGAACCAAGTCAGTTTTATTCAACTTCACTTAATGGCATCGGTTTTATCCACTTCTTCTTTACTTGCACAACCGAGTCTTGCCTCCCCACAAGGTCGAGTCAAGGCCGTATAAAGGTTTGGTGCAGAAAAGTACAGCCATGCTCTATATACTGGACATTAGATAGTAAATTACCTATTAATGGACTTTATAGACCAATATCATTGATAAAAAAATTCCAAGACTGGGTATGCTTAAACATCAAACCTCTCCAAATCCAAGGCTCGGGAATGTTTAGTGGATCGACCACACTGTATATGATAACGAAAAATATTTAACTTCTTTTTATTCCTTAATTCATGCACAATTCTGTCCAATCTAGCGTACCAAACATTCCATAACAGTGGAAGCAGAAATGAGTAATCCGTAAGGAGAAAAAAGGTTCTTTCGACAGCATAATGCAAGACAATAATAATCAAATGTAAAATCCAAATGTACAGTTTGCATAAAGAAACATATCAGAGTGAGCAAATGCAACCATATGTTCTATGCACGCTGCACGCAAGCATTTGGTTGTATATGTAGCTATGTACGAGACAGAGAGGAGAACACAGAACGAGAGGGAGAGCAGCACCAAACAAATACCTAGACCCATATATCTCATTTATACACAGCGTGATCACAAATTCAATTTGTTCCACGACTAACAGCAAAAAGAGAATTAATTTTCGTCTTACATAGCATATAGAACATGTATTACTATGGTTCAATCTAAGATGTACTATACATATGGTACAAATAATTACCTAACTTGGATATCATTGCTAAACCGTGTATTCACATGCAGGGAATGTTAAAACCAGCTTGGTTGATAAACTTTACAAGCTTTTCCGAGTCTTGTTACTGAACAGCTCTCCGCCTCATACATGCTACATAAAACAAAGATATAGAATAGATTCGTTTGACTCAATGTCGATGATAATATTGACTTTTAGTGCGGTTTCATCCCAGCAAAAAGATGTACTAGTTGGTCCGTCGCAAGCTGACTCTGGAGAAAAGGGATTCACGATTTAGAAACAATGATTAAGGAAACTCCAAAATAAATAATCATAATTTTACAGCTGATATTGTCAACCAAAAAAGAGAACACAATAAGCCAATGAGTAACATCTCCACTTAGGGCGTGTTCGGTCGTACTTAAAATCCAATTAAAATTGAAAATATGACCATTATTGAGTATCACTCGTCTAATAAAAGTCAACAATAACGGCTAGTTTTTCAATTTTAATCCGATTTTAATCTCTACCGAACACGCCCTTAATATGGTGTTTTCAAGGTATTTAATCCAGTGGTGACAAACTTTTCATTGGTTAAATAAAATTAACTACCTGATACTGCAAAATTCAATCCCCTATTTACTTTAATACAAGTAACCACTAATACTTCATCCATATGTGCTTTATTAGGATCCGAAAACCTTTGACATTGGAAATAATAACCCCTAATGGTGTGTTTCAATAGAAACTAGGAATAAGCTATGTATAAGACAAAATCTGTGCATATATGTAATTGTAAGATTTGTTATATAATGAAATCTTTATAGTTTCAGCTTTTAGAAAGTTAGCTTGTAGAATAATTGGAAAAACCATACATGGTAAAAATAATGTCTACCTTTATGTAATATATATAGCCAGCTAAGAAAAGTTTCTTCAGTGTTCAGTGTTTTAATTCCTACTGATTATGTAAAGCATTATAGAGTAATATTTCAAAGCTTACCAAGTTTACAAATTATGCAATATAAACCAAAATGGTGAGGAATCCAATCGTAATTTATATATACATTCAATGGCTTTTCGAGCAAGAGTTGTACTTACAAAAGCAGTCAGCCATTGAAACTTAGAATCACTTCTTCGTTGCATCAATAAACATTGCGCGAGTCCAATGCTCTATATCATCAGTTTGTGATGGAGGAGGTGGCAACGTTGGATGCTCAACAAATTCCCATCCTTCAATTAGATTTTCATTCTTCTCCATATCAGAAAATTCTGGAGCAAAAAGGTAACTTGGTGCTGAACTCGGAAGCTGGTTATCAAATGCATTTCTCTGAAACGGTGAAAACAATTACAAATCAATTATTGTGCAAACAAGACAATAGTGATAAAAATCTACATCTTAACCTTATTAAACATTGTTTTATTAAGAGAATATGCAGAACCAATCAAACTAACATATTCCAACTAAATAACACCTCGAAGTATGGTGAAATGCAGCACAAAATTCTCCAACCACAACGTTAGTTTGAATTTGCCAAGAAACATTATTACATTTTCTTAGGACGGCTTGAACTTGGAAGAAAACAAGTCATTTGCCCTAGCATGATACTTTCTGCTCACATACTTTTGATTGTTTAAGACGAAGAAATAAAAAACTATTAACCTTTTGTATCTTTACAAGTGAGGGACTGAAAGTAGGCTAGAAAACAGGTAAGAGTACTAATAACTGAATCAGAACAAGATGTCACGAACTTAGATTCGTGTATGATACAGACACCATATATATCCAATCAACAATGGCATACAAAGAATCTACTTTACTATTGGCGAAAAACATTGAAATTCCTGGATTAATTCTTTCCTTATGCGTGCCTTCATCAAATGAAAAGCTAGGGAGAGTTAAAACTTGAAAACAAAAGCCGACATGACACTTTCTGCTCACATACTTTTGATTGTTTAAGACGAAGAAATAAAAAACTATTAACCTTTTATATCTTTACAAGTGAGGGACTGAAAGTAGGCTAGAAAACAGGTAGAGTACGAATAACTGAATCAGAACAAGATGTCACAAACTTGGATTCGTATATGATACAGACACCGTATATATTCAATCAACAATGGCATACAAAGAATCTACTTTTCTATTGGCAAAAAACATTGAAATTCCTGGATTAATTCTTTCCTTAGGCATGCCTTCATCAAATGAAAAGCTAGGGAGAGTTAAAACTTGAAAACAAAAGCCGAAATATCAAGGATCAAAATTTGTACGGTTGTACTAATTACTTCGGCAAAAACACACCTTGAGAAACTGGACAACTGTTACTGTTATCTTATCCTACAATTTGAAAAAAACTCAATTCATATAGTGTCTAACATAACCGATACACAATAAATAGTGTTTAACAAAGATGACATTACATTCCAGAAAATCACAAAATGGAAAGTAAAATAGTAATGTTCATTTGACGGATGTTGGCCACTATTAGTCCTGGGTTCAGAAATATTGACTGTCAACAATGATGAAGCCTAAGAAATAGAATTATGTTTAGTGTGAGATTTAGCACTACATGCATGTCTTGTGCACAAGAGAAAGGAGTCAAATATTGAAATGCCAGTAAAGGAGAAGAGACTTAGATTGAGCCAGAACAAGAAGCAAGAAAAGGAAGCATAGAAGGCTAAAGTTTTTAAGAAAAATAAATGTAGGGATCCCTAGTGCTCTTATATGAAGTATTATTAGACTTTCTGCATTGATAATTTTGTTGTCATTGTCCTATGTTTTTTATGTACTAAATCCTAGCTTAAGTTGCATTTTACAAGCTAAGTAAAGTGTGGTTTTGCAGTGATATTGTGGGCTGCCATATGTGTAAGGTTGTAGTAGGTAAAGATGGTGGTTGGTAGGATACTTTTGTATGAAAAAGAAAATGATGGTTGCTATATATGTTTCAGTCAGTTTTCTCGCTTGGTGTGGTTAAAATGAAAGTTGATATTTTCTTCCTCTCAGAGTTCAAAACAACAACAGTGGTATCAGAGCTCTGGTAGATCTTTGAAGGAACGAAAAAGAGAAGAAAAAACTAAAAACAAAGTGTTTTATGCAAAACCAACAAGTTTGAGCAAATCCGGTAAGTTGTGTGCAAAACCGGTAAGCATTGTGCAAATCCGGTAAGTTCAACAGCTTGTTTCTTCTTTCATTCTCTTCGAATCTATAACCTTTCAAACCGGTAAGATCTACCATATCCGGTAAGAACTTCCCATACCGGTAACTGAGAGAAAACCAGTAAGTCACCACCTTATAAAGCCGTGTTTTTGGTGAGTGAATGATATGGCTTCAAGTGGTTTTTCCGCTCCTTTACCTTCAGCAT
Organism: Fraxinus floribunda; assembly: GCA_903798395.1. Lineage (NCBI taxonomy): Eukaryota > Viridiplantae > Streptophyta > Magnoliopsida > Lamiales > Oleaceae > Fraxinus > Fraxinus floribunda. The sequence continues at coordinate 4,219 of CAIGRS010130727.1, forward strand.
TTATAGGAGAAAACTATGATTTATGGGCTGCAAAGATGAAAGCATATCTGAAGGAAGGCATATGACCTTTGAGAGATTACAAAAACTGAGGCTGAACCACCTCCATTGAGAACAAATCATACCATTGCACAACTGAAGCAACACAGTGAATAAGTTGCTAAGAAGTTTAAGGCTCTTTCCTGTATCCAATCAATTGTCTCAGATGCTATCTTCACTAGGATTATAACCTGTGAAACAGCAAACGAAGCTTAGGACATATTAAAGGAGGAATTTTGAGGCAATGAGAGAACCAGGCAAATGCAGGTCTTGAATCTGAGAAGGGAGTTAACTCTAAAAATGAAGGATTCAGAATTTGTCAAGGAGTTCTCTAATAGGTTGATGAAGGTGGTGAATTAAATCAGGTTGTTAAGTGATGATTTGCCAGATAAAAGCGTAGTGGAGAAGGTTTTGATTAGCTTGTCAGAAAAGTTTGAAGCTAAAATATCCTTACTTGAAGATTTCAGGGATTTGTCTATTATCTCCTTGTGTGAACTGGTTAATGCTCTTCAAGCCACAGAGCAAAGGAGATTAATAAGGCAAGAGGAGCAGCAAGTTGAAGGTGCCTTGCTAAGGGAAAGCATAAAGCTCAAATGAGTTATGCTGTGAAGAAACCAGTAAAAGGATGCATAGAACCAGAAAAATGCTAGGAAAGGAGGTAAATATCCACCTTGTCCACATTGCAAGAGAAAGGGACATTCACCAAAATGGTGTTGGTTCAGGCCAGGTGTTCAATTTAGGGCATGTAAGCAATTTGGCCATATAGAGAAAGTCTGTAAAAATAAAAAAGAGAGGCAGGAACCACAACAAGCCCAAGTTGTAGAGAATCACCAGCAAGAAGAACACTTGTTCACAGCTTTGAACTTGAAGGTTTGCAGCAGTGATGAAGCTTGGCTATTGGACAATGGCTGCACACATCATTTGACCTCCAATCCTAACATCTTTGTTGAGTTGAATGATGTATATAGATCAAGAGTTAAAGTGGGTAATTGAGAGTTTGTTGAAGTCAAGGGTCTTGGTGAAACCTCTGTACAGACTTCTACAGGTACCAAGTATATATATGATGTTTTATATGTTCCAAACATTGATCAAAAGTTAATAAGTGTTAGGACAATTGATTGAGAAAGATTATACATTGGTATTTAAAGACAATGGATGCACTATACTTGATCCTAAAAATCAAGAAGTAATGACCATTGGCATGAGGAATAGGAGTTTCCCACTAAAATGGAAAAATGTAGGAGATTATGCACTTGCTCGAACTGTCATTGATTCTTGCTTTATGGCACAAAAGGTTAGGTCATGCTAACTACACTTCACTTAAGCAAATGCATGATCTGGGATTGGCTGAAAATGTTCCTGAAATCAGCCATGATAATTGTGTGTGTAATGTATGCCAATTTAGGAAACAGACCAGATTGCCTTTTCACAAAAATCAAGCAAAAAGGGCTATAAAAAGACTTGAACTGATTCACTAAGATATCTATGGACCAATGAGGACATCAACTTTGAATGGAAGCAAATATTTTGTTCTTTTCATTGATGATATATCAAGAATGTGTTGGGTATACTTCTTAAAGATGAAATCAGAGGTGTTAAGTGTGTTTCAGAGGTTCAAAAGCTTGGTGGAAAATGAATGTGATAGCAAAATAAAAGCCATCAGGTCTGATAATGGAACAGAGTATTACTGCAGCCAGTTTGACAAATTTTGTGAAGAAATGGGGATAAAACATCAACCAACTGTTCCCTATTCTCCACAGCAGAATGGAGTATGTGAAAGGAAGAATAGAACGATTATGGAGATGGCTAGATGCTTGATGATTGAGAAGAAAGTTCCAAGGGAGTTCTGGGCAGAAACTGTGAATACTACTGTGTATCTACTCAACAGGTTGCCTACAAAATCATTGGATAAAAAGACTCTTTTTGAAGCTTGGTATGGAACTAAACCAGATGTCTCTCATCTGAAAGTGTTTGGGAGTCTCTGCTATACACATGTACCTGGAGTGAAGAGAGATAAGTTAAGTCAAAAGGCTAAGGTTAGGGTTCTAATAGGCTACCGAAGCAATGCAAAAGGCTATAGAGTCTTCAATCCTCATACCGAGAAGATAATCTCTAGTAGGGACATTAAAGTTGATGAAGAAGCCTCTTGGAACTGTGAATCAACTTGTGACACTCAATCTCAAATTCCAAAAGCAACACCTCTGATAAGTGATGCTGATGTCAATGAAGAAGAGGCAACATCTAACAGTGAGTCTGATTCAGAGAATATTGTTCTAAGAACAAGGCCATAGAACAAGGCCACTTGCAGATATATATATGCTAGGTGTAATTCAGCCAATTTAGAACCTTCAAACTTTGCTGAGGCTGCAAGCTCAAAAGAATGGTTGGCTGCAATGAGAGAGGAGTTGAATATGATTGAGAAAAATGGAACCTGACTGCTGGTTGACAGACCAAGAGATAAGAATGTAATTGGAGTGAAATGGGTGTATAAATTAAAGTTGAATCCTGATGGCTCGGTGAACAAGCTAAAGGCCAGGCTAGTAGTAAAGAGGTATGCTTAACAATATGGTGTGTACTTCAATGACACGTTTGCACCAGTAGCAAGGTATGAAACCATCAGATTGTTGTTTGCAATAGCAGTTCATAGAGGCCGGGTGATTTACCAATTAGATGTCAAGTCAGCATTTCTAAATGGACATTTGAAGGAAGAAATCTTTATTGATCAGCCAGAAGGATTCCAAGTTGCTGGGGATGAAGACAAAGTTTATTTGTTGAAGAAAGCCTTGTATGGCTTAAAACAGGCACCAAGAGCCTGGTATAGCAAGATTGATGAACATCTGAATATGCTTGGATTTTTGAGAAGCTTGAATGAGCAAACTTTGTACATAAAGGAGGAGATGTTGAAGGAGAAAAAGGAAATGATCATCATCTCACTATATGTGGATGATCTTCTGATTATTGGTAGTAGTTGCACTTTGATCGAGCAAGTGAAAGATGAGCTGAAAAAGATATTTGAGATGACAGATCTTGAAAAGATGCAATACTTTCTTGGCATGGAAATATCTCAAACTTAAAAGGGGATATGCTAAAGAAATTTAGTATGGAAAGATGCAAGCCAGTGAATACTCTATTAGTTTTAAATCTGAAACTGATGAAGGATGATGAAGCCAAGAAGGTAGATGAGAAAATGTATAGTAGCACAGTTGGATGCCTATTATACTTGACTTCTACCAGACTAGATATTTCTTTTGCTGCTAACATCCTATCCAGATTTAGACAGGAGCCAAGTGAACTTCATTTCCAGGCAACTAAAAAGGTGTTGAGATACGTAAAGGAACAAAGGAGCTGGGAATTTAGTTCAGAAAAATAGAAAGACTGCTGCTCACCGGTTTTACAGATAGCGACTGGGCTAGTCCAGTTGATGATATGAAGAGTACCTCAGGCTATGTGTTTTATGTTGGTTCAAACATAGTGTACTAGAATTCCATGAAGCAGAAAATTGTAGCTCAATCCACAGCAGAGGCACCAATCAAGCTATTTAGCCATGGAAGATGTTGGAGGATTTGAAGCACAAACAAGAGGTAGCCACAACCATCTTTTGTGATAATCAGTCAACTGTGTCAATGGTGAAATACCTGGTGTTTCATGGAAGGACAAAGCACATAAAAATCAAATATCATTCAATAAGAAAAGCTCAAGATAGGAAGGATGTGGAACTGTTGCATTGCAGTTCTGAGGACCAATATGCTGATATTTTCACTAAATCATTGCCTAAAGGAAGATTTGCAACATTGTTGATTTGCCTTGGTGTTTCCAACAAAAGTCTTAAGAAGGAGTATTAGACTTTTATCATTGATACTTTTGTTGTCATTGTCCTATGTTTTTGATGTACTAAATCCTAGCTTAAGTTGCATTTTACAAGCTAAGTAAAGTATGGTCTTGTAGTGATATTGTGGGCTGTCATATGTGTAAGGTTGTAGTAGGTAAAGATAGTGGTTGGTAGGACACTTTTGTATGAAAAAGAAAATGATGGCTGCTAAATATGTTTCAGCCGGTTTTCTTGCTTGGTGTGGTTAAAATGAAAGTTGGTATTTTCTTCCTCTTAGAGTTCAAAACAACAAGTATGCTACAAGGTTGTGACAAAAAATTATATTAAAATCATACATGATTTAAATTTGTTTCCTTGAACAATGTCAGAAGAACAAACAGTGGAAAGTATTTGAAAGGTTATTTGAAACATTTCAGATATGCAGTGGAATATATTTAGACAAATTAATTCTTTGTTTCTAAAACAGCGATTCAATCTTAATTATTAAGAAAAAACACGGGTTTTCAAAGAAATATTTATTACTACAATAGATTGTACTGTGAAAAAATTGAAAATAAATTTATTTTATTGAAGATTATTGTTTCAAAATTATCCTTGCTGATATCATTGACTCCTAAAGCCAAAAAATAAAATCATAAAACAAGAGTATAGAACACCAAAGCCAAAGGGGGTGGTCGAAATTTAGCCGACATCGGGCGTCCAAGTAGTTCTCAAACAGCAGTGAGCAGCAAGCTGGCTGGATAGAACCCTTCAGCACCTACATTCCCTTGGGGGAGGGGGGTCCGTGGCCGGGTACTACCCAGCCACCCCTTTTGTGGTAGGGTAGTTCCTGACCATCTCTAACCATGAGGATTACGGTCGGGTAAAATTCAATCATAAAGTTAATCAAAGCACCACCCCACGGTCCAACCATTCCCACTCTCATCTTTTATGAGTTGAACCCAATCCACAAAAGAAGACCGAAGGTTATTCCCTTACCATCCAAAATCTATATCCGTGGACCATTGTAAGTATTATTTTAGGACAAATTTACACTAGATCTAATGCTAAAAAACGTGACAAATGTCCATAGATCCTTATATTCTTAGTACTAGGACAGTTTCACCTTAGATCCAATGTCCGAAATGTGAAATGTGTCTGAAGATCTTTATGTCACATCTTAAGGTCATCTCCTATAAATAAGAGATGATCCCAAGGTATTTATCTCAAGATTCATTCTCATATTCTTAGTTTCAATGCTTGCAATATTTCTCTCAAGAAAGACACTCATTCTAATGCAGGAGGATCCGAATAAGACGATGCCGAGTTGTCTGATAGTTTGTTGATGGCGCTAAGATACCATAAGTTGGCTGATCAGCACAAGAATGACAAGTAATCAACGACCTTTCCTAATTGGGGCTTTTTTGGACACGTTTTGGTATTTTGGCCATAACTTTGGTTATGGTTATCCGAATCGCGCTCATGACCCCAATTTGGAAAGCACTTTTCGGCGCACACGTCGATGGCAATCCGCTGTTTTCCTTTTCAAATCCCCAATTTTAGTTATTTTTTTTTATCTTTTTTAGTAATATTTCGATTGCCTTGTTAAATAGAATATGACCTCGGTTTGAGCCATATTTTTGGGATATTATTTCTTTTATTACGTATTTTTTTTTGGTAAGAATATTGTGATTTTGCTATTTTTGATAAAATTTCGATAATTATGATTCTTGAGCTATATAACTCGACTTGTGGGTTATTTTCGAATATATTCAATGAATAATAAAGATATTTCTCGTTTTCTTGGTGTTTTCTCTTGCGTTCTTCTCTGTTAAATTATCCGCTGACTTTCAACATAATCACTATTCTGCCCAACGTCAGTTGGTATCGGAGCGTCGCATCTTCTTGGGGTGTGAGATGTCATCAGTTCTACCATGGTTGGTGGTCGTCGCGGGCAAGTTCTGAATGAGGAAGTCTCACACCGTTATCATAAAGTTCAGGATATGACGATTGAAGATTTACAGAGGCAAGTTGCGGAGTTAACTCGGCGTCTAGCGGCGTAGGATTTCGGTGACCGTAAAGTGGAGGGTCATCATTCCGACACCAGTTTCGAAAACCCATATCACAATCATGTTCGAGTCTGGAAGCACCGTGGTCAGGAGGATCGTCATGTAGACTTTGGTTTCAGAGTAGATCTACCCGAGTTTTCTAGTACGTTGCCGAGGGATTTGTTGATTGGTTGAATGAAGTTGAACGAATTTTTGAATATAAGGAAGTTCCAGATCGTGTCAAAGTAAGGTTGGTCGCCATCAAGCTCAAGGGCAAAGCATCTGCATGGTGGGAGCAGTTGAGGCGTTCACGAAATAGGCAGGGTAAGGCCAAGATCACTGATTGGGAGAAGATAAAGATGAAAGGTCACTTCCTTTGAGGCAAGGCACGAGATCGGTTGATGACTATACGGTGGATTTTTATCAATTGATAGCTCGGAATTATCTATCTGAGACAGAAGAACAAATGGCGGCACAGTATTTGGGAGGATTACGACAGCCCCTACAGGATGTCCTCCGTCTTCATTCGCTATGGACCGTTTCTGAAACATACCAGCGTGTACTTGCCATGGAAAAGTAACAGAACATGAGACCGGTGATAAGAAGCGAAGGTAGTCAATCAAGTCGTCCTCAAGCACCCCATCCTACACAACAGCCACCGTGGAATAATTCTAGTTCGGGTATTAGGTGTTTCAGATGCGGTGAACAGGGACATAGAGCAACTGATTGCCGGAAACCAGCTAGTCAGACATGTAAAAATCTTCTGATTGAGGAAGATGTAGTAGACGAAACTAAGGAGGTTGGAGAACACGTATATGATGATGATAAAGAGGGAGATGTGTTGTATGTGGACGACCATGAGACTCTAGTCGTGCGCAAGAGTCTATTAACTCCAAAAGGCGATTCAGGCGACGACTGGTTGAGAACAAACATCTTTCACACAACCTGCACAGTAGTCGATAAGGTTTGTAAACTAATCATTGACAGTAGTAGTTGTGAGAATGTAGTGTCCGAAGAGGCTATCCAAAAATCGCAGTTGAAGACAAATTGTCATCCCAGACCATATAAATTGTCGTGGTTAAATAAAGGCAATGGGATTGCGAGGGATGTCCAACATCAGATCGACCTTGTTCCAGGATCGAGCCTACCTAATCGACCGGCTTATCGCGTCAGTCCCAAAGAAGCTGAAGAGTTGTAGGGACAAGTGGTAGAGTTGTTGGAGAGGGGCTACATCTATGAAAGTATGAGCCTATGTGCAGTTCCTGCTCTATTGGTACCAAAAAAGGATGGTTCTTGGCATATGTGTGTTGATAGCAGGATTACAGTGAAGTACAGGTTTCTAATTCCCTGCATGGATGATATGTTAGATCAACTGTCCGGTTCTAAGGTTTTCTCAAAAATTGACCTTAAAATCAGAATAAGGCTTGGAGATGAGTGGAAGACAGCATTTAAGACAAAACATGGATTGTATGAGTGGATGGTCATGCCAGCCTTTTGGACTATCCAATGCACCAATCACTTTATGAGATTTATGCATCAGGTTTTACGGCTTTTCATGAGAAAGTTCGTAGTATACTTTGATGACATCCTCATTTATACGTGGGCATCACACTTTGATCACCTTCGTGCTATTTTTGATATGCTGAGGACGGAGCACCTATACATTAATCAGAAGAAGTGTTATTTCTTCACCACTTTTGTTACTTTTCTTTGTTTTGTTGTGTCTACTGATGGTGTTCATGCAGATGAATCAAAAATAGATGCAATCTTGGAATGGTCCAAGCCAAAAACCTTGCACGATGTCAGAAGTTTCCATGGAATGGCACCCTTCTACCGTCAGTTCATCAAAAACTTCAGCACTCTAATTGCCCCAATCATAGAATGCCTTAAGGGACATTCCTTCCAATGGTCCTAGGAAGCAGATACCAGTTTTCAGTTGGTGAAGCAAAGGATGATGATGCTCCAGTTTTGGCACTTCCAGATTTTGAAAAGGTGTTCAAAGTAAATTGTGATGCATCTGGAGTTGGCAAATGTGGTGTTTTGAGTTAGGAGGGACGTCCAGTAGCATTTTTCAGTGAGAAGCTATTAGGATCAAAGAAGAATTATTTCACGTATGATCTTGAGTTTTATGCCATAGTTCAGTCCCTGAAGCATTGGCGTCATTACCTAATACAGAGAGAGTTCATTTTGATCACTCATCATGAGGCCCTGAAGTACATCAGTGTCCAACACAAACTCAGTAGACGACATGCCAAATAGGTGGCGTACTTGCAGGAGTTCACATTTGCACTAAGGCACCAAGCTGGGAGCCTAAATCATGTCGCAAATGCATTAAGCCGTCGCACATCACTCCTCACCACCATAAGCACTGGCGTCGTAGGCTTTGAGCATTTCTTGATATGTATGTTGCAAACCATTCCTTCGGGAAGATAACTCGGGAAGTAACTGATAATCAACGACATGATTTCATTTTGCATAATGGCTATCTGTTTCGTGGATTACAGTTGTGCGTTCCAGATTGTTCACTAAGGAAACAGATTATTAGTGAACTTCATAACATGGGTCATTTCGGGGGAGATAAGACATTGGCTATGGTCTCATCTAATTATTACTGGCCCAAATTGAGTAGTGGCGTGGCTCATTATGTAGAGCGTTGTTATGTGTGTCAGCAGTCCGAGGGAGTTCTTACTAACGTAAGCTTTTACACACATTTACCAGTACCTGAAGCTCCTTGGTTTGATGTCAGTATGAATTTTGTATTGGGACTACCCCGTACCCAACGGGCCTTGGATTCTATTTTCGTTGTGGTTGACAGGTTTTCCAAGATAACCCATTTCATAGCCTGTCGGAAAACAATGGATGCTACCCGAATTGCCCATCTTTACTTCTGATCGCATGGTGTTCCGCAATCCATTAATTCTGATCGTGACACCAAGTTCATGAGTCATTTCTGGAAAAGTTTATGGGAGAAATTGGGGACACAGGTGAATTTTAGCAATGCCTACCACCCCCAGACAGATGGTCAGACCGAGGTGGTGAACCGGAATTTAGGTAACCTTTTGAGGAGTCTGGCAAGAACTAAACCAAAGCAGTGAGATTTGGCGTACCTCAAGCAGAATTTGCCTATAATAGGTCGAAGAATAGAACCACAAGAATGAGCCCATTTGAGATTGTCTATGGTCGGAATCCATTCGAAGTACTTGATTTAGCCCCTATTCTACGTGTGGGTCGTCTGAGTCACAAGGCAAATGAGATGGCAGAACATCTTCGGGGTATCCATGAATAGGTGAAGCTAACCATTCAAGAGAATAATGCCAAGTACAAGGTTCAGGCTGATAGTCACCATCGTCAAGTACTTTTTGAAGTTGGTGACTTAGTTTGTAAGGTCTTAACTCGTGATCATTTTCCTATTGGGGAGTATAATAAGCTTAAAGAGCGGAAGATTGGACCCTGTGAGGTCCTGTAGAAGATCAACGATAATGCCTACAAACTGCGCCTCCCCAGCCATTTGAAGACCTTTGATGTCTTTAATGTGAAGCATGTAAGTCCTTGTTTTGAGGATTCTAATAACACTCATGTGAACTTGAGGGCGAGTTCTTTCCAACCTGGGGAGACTGATGCAGGAGGATCCAAGTTAGACAATGCCGAGTTGTCTGATAGTTCGTTGATGACGCTAAGATACTATGAGTTGGCTAATCAACACAAGAATGACAAGTAATCGACGACCTTTCCTAATTGGGGCCGTTTTTGGACAAATCTCGGTATTTTTTTTTACCATAACTTTGGCTACGGTTATCTGAATCGCGCTCATGACCCCAATTCGGAAAGCTCTTTTCGGCTCGCACATCGTGGTCACCCAGCTTCGCTCGGTGTGCGTTGATTTCGAGGGAAAATTCCGCTATTTTCCTTTCCGAATCCTTATTTTAGTTATTTTTTACCTTTTTAGTAATATTTCGATTGCATTGTTAACATAGAATATGAGCTTGGTTTGAGCCATATTTTTGGGATATTATTTCTTTTATTACATATTTTCTTTTGGTAAGAATATTGTGATTATGCTATTTTCGGTAAAATTTCGATAATTATGATTCTTGAGTTATATAACCCGGCTTGTGGGTTATTTTCGAATATTGAATGAATAATAAAGATATTTCTCGTTTTCTTGATGTTTTTTCTTGCGTTCTTCTCTGTTAAATTATTCGCTGACTGCAGAATAATCATTATTCTGCCCGGCTTCACATTCTCACACTGGAGGGAAAACGGGGGAAAGTTCCCCTCTCTTCAAGTCATAGGAAAATCGGGACCATTTTCAACCATTAGGGATATATATATATCCCATAATTTGAGGTAACATCACTTGTATTTTTGTTGCACATCTTCTAACTGAAAATTTTACGGGCATTTAGATTGGAACACATAGAATACTTCGAGAAATGGAAGTATATATGTATAACCAAATCAGATTGTCCAAAGACATGATCTATGTATAGTTAACAAATATAAACGTTCATTTATTTCCAGTCAATTAAATATTGCTTCCAATGCATAGCATCAAAAAACCTACAAGATGCGGTCCCCTACCTCGTCCCCTTTCTCTTCCCAGTTTCTAACAGTTGAGAAGTAGAGGGTGGATATATGAAAATCATATCAAATAAGTGGAAGTAACATAGTCCAAACACGATATACTTAAAAATTATAACAAATAGATGCTTCAACCATTATTTATGCATTCATAGACCATTTATTCATATTCACATTCTACAGACTTTTTAACCCTGAGGGATTGTTCAATTGGTTAGGTCTTGGGATTGCTCCCCAATGGTCACCAGTTCGAGTCCCTCAGGGTCACTGAGGTGAGTACCCAACTATAAATTTCAGGTCCCGTGTGATTAGTCGAGGTGCGCGCAAGCTAGCGCAGACATCCACGGTTATAAAAAAAACATTCTACAGAATTTTCTAATCCTGGTAAAATTTAATTTTAAACAGATACGCAATCAGTTCCTGAATAATATACCGCTATAGGCAGAACATGTGAACTGTCCATCAAAGTGCTTGATGAAATGGCTGATTCCACATTCCATACAGATTGACTGAATTCTTGGACTTGCTTGGATGACCTGCAAATTCGAATCAACAACCACCATATTAATGCATCTTCTTAGGAAAATAATCAGCAATAGAAATTAAAGATAATTTAATGAGTAGTTCAGAGAAGCAATTGATAGATACATTTAGAAGTACTGGAACAGAATTGAATTAACCGATCATCATCTTATGCACATTTTTAACACGACAATACTTAATGGAAAAAAATACCAATGTGGCACATGGACCCATTACAGTGGCTGAGGAGAATGGATCTTAAAGACCAAGTAATGAGCGTGTTTGGCTAAGCATAAAAAGAGTAAAAGTTCTCTTTCAAAAAGGTACTTCTACATTTTTTTAGGCTTAACAAACATGCTTTATATCAAAAATCCAGGCTATGGTGCATATGTCAAAATCCAAGAGAGAAAATGGGCTGTATACATTGTAAACAACAAGATTTATAAGTTGCACCATATAGCTGCTTCCAAATAATCGAGAATGAACAATTAGTGAAACGCAATGTCTCAAACAACCAAACATCAAGAAACTCCAGTACATGTAATGATAAAAACATCTAATCAAGAACAGTTCTCAAAGGTCAAAAGAAATTAGGAACAGTCACTGATGGTACAAAATATAGTTCAGAAAGAATTCCAGCATAAGCCTGCATTCCTAACACTCCGATACATCCCCATGCATGACCCTCCACATTCCCCCAACTAAACACCATTTAACGAAAAAGGAAAAGGATAGGAATCATAGAACCTAGCATGAATATAACAAATACTACAAGAGTGAGAAAGGACACGGAGCTACTGTACGTTAAAATAGCCCAAAGAAGCTCGGAGGATGTTAATCAACAAGAAAAACTAAAGGATGAACTTGAATCTCAAACCTTGATAAAATCATACAATAAATCTTGAACTAGCTTTACTCATTGAAAGCATATACCAGAACAGACCACAAACTGGATAATTACCCCAAAGAGGCAGCAAGCTCATCAGATGGAACTGAATGGGGATCGAGGCCTCCTGGCAAGCGTGCATTACAAATGGTATGATATAGACCAGTATACACATCTTTTCTTTCCCCTTCTACATTCACCTGCAACAAAGAAGTCACAGTGGAGAGCTGTAGAAGGCCGCAACATTTACTTTACCAAGAAAACTTGGAGAACACCAATAAGATTTCATGGCAAAATTAATAAAAACATCAAGAAGTTAAAGATCAGTAACAAAATTATTCAAAATTGTAAAACTAATACATTGCACATCCCCAAAACCTAGAAAAATTAGATCAGAAATTGATGACAAAAATAATGGTCGCCATGATGATGACAACTATGAACAAGGATTAAAGACAAATACTACGTTGTAATAAATCAATAACAAATGAGACATAAACTTCTAAAGATAAAACCTTATTCCATGGTTTTATGTAAACACTGGACAACATTAGTTAAATAATGGTTTATTACTTACACGGCGCTGAGGGAACAACTTGCAGATCTGCTTTATAATAACGGATTGTTTATGAGTAATTGCCATCTGCAATTCATATATCATAAATTAATTAATTTTAGCAGATCAACAGAAACTTTAGCCAGAAAATTAAGTGGTGATAAATAAGACAACGCCACTCAAAACATTTCTCAACCACAAGTTAGAAATATTGGAAGACAAAAAAGTACAAATTGAAATAGCATTTCTCACATGCTCTAAACTTTGTGTGCAGACAAGATTAGGAAAATATTTCTCAATTTGTTCCACACGATTATTCTCCAACTGCAATGAGAATTTGAACAAAAATATATCTTAGATAAGCTAGCATATAAAACTCCAATAATGGCAGGAATTCCAGAATGAAAGAAGACTTTGAGAAAAAAAAAATTATTGCAGTCAAATCAACCATCAACAGTCGAAAAGGGAAGGGAACAGTAATTTGAAATACCGTATTCCCTGCTGATTCAAGCAACTCATATTTTGCATTAAGATCATGAGACATCTTCCTAATCTTAGCCTTCCCTGTATATAATCAATCAGACTTCCAGTTCCATTAGTTAAAGTGGAGAGTATTTGCAACCAACATTATTTTGCAACTGAGACTAATGGGTAGCCAACCTTGCAGAAGTTGTTCTTTACGAAGTTGGAGCTTCTCTCTTAGCCTCGATAGTTTCTCATTTTGAAGCACCTTCCAACCATGTTGATCGTCAGCTTTACCCTAAAGCATGTTACAAACAGTTTACAATGGGCACTATAAAAATGTAATATAAATTCATTAACATATAATGTTTAAAATTTGGTGGTTCCATGTAGTCGTCCCTAAACTCAGTTATGTACATAATAAATCAGGTATATTTTGACAGACATTTTCAACAAGATCTCTAATACAAGGTATGCAAAAAATTAACCATGGTTTAAAATGAGATGAAATAAATAGTTAGTCACTCAATATAGCATCAAACCATCGATTTGTGAATGCATAAGAATATGCTGCCTAGAATATTTTGCATACAACAAGAAGAAGCAGTTATACAATGAGCTTGGAGTCAGTTATTCAGTCATTTTCTCCACTCTATTAGATTCAAGGCTAGTTATACTCATAAGTCCAATAAGATCAAATCGTTTGCAATCAGGATATGTTAGTTTCTTGACTTCTTCTATCTCTCCCCATTCCAACTTGTTCTACTGGTATAGCATCGCCTTTGTGAACAATCCCAACCATATATGTTGTCTTTACAAAAATTGGTCTAAAACTGATACCACCTCCATATGTTAACGTTTAGTTTCATCTCTTCTATATTCATTCTAGCCCCAGTCTTATATATTCTTGTGTTGGGCAATTTTTCCTTTTAGTGGATATAACCCTTGATACTATATAACATAGCCCACTAAATAGTCATTGAATAAAACTTGCTTAGACATCTAAAGTGAAAATGTCATCTTCTATAGTGCTGCTCCATTTAATTCAATCCTCATTAATCCTATGGATGACATCTTCCCTTCCTCCTTCCGCATTAATGATCAATCTAAATAACAAAAAATAACTGCTTAGGACCATATGGTCTTCTATTTTGTCTTCATTATCATCGTAAGCTCATTATTGACTATAACAACACTCCATGTACTCCATCTTAGCTCATTGCTTCTTCAAAAATCTGACTTGTAATTTTCACCCACTCTACAACCCGTCAAACAAAAAGTATAGCACAAGTGAATAAAACACGCTAGAGGACCTCATCTTGGACACATCTTATAAGTTCACTAGTGACTTAAACTAAAAATATGAGGACTTGGGACAAAACCTTGATCCTAACTTTTATCATATTGATCAATGAAGAAAATATTCTCATAAGCAAAGTAGAGGCAGCATAGTGGAGTGGATGGACAGTGGCGGCACATCAGGGTAGAAGTTTTTTTGTGTATGAAGGTGGTTATAAGGCTTGGATGAGCGGTGGAAGGCTATGGTGTGTGTATGGTGTATTTGTTTTTGGGCCAGGTACAGGCTATTGTTTACGAGGGGCTAATTATATATGGGTTATGGTTAATTGGATTTTACTGGGCTGGGTGAATTTGGATGTGTGGTGAGCGATTTATTTTTTTTGGATGTTTTGTGAAAGGTTGCAGTGTGTATGGATTGGATGAAAACAATTGGTGAAGTTTTGAATTCGAGAATGTGTAGGTCAAAGGAGAACGAATTGATCTAATACCAAATTGATGTAGGAGTGTGTAATTTGTTAACGAACAAGAGAAGAAAGGGGTGCAAGAAGAGAAGAATTGAGGGCAAAGAAAATTAATTTTTATTCATATATATGGGTTGTGAATTATATTTAATAAGTCCTTTATTATAGACCAAGAAACTGAAAGAATCTAACATAAAAAAAAAATCTAATAAACTAGAACTTTATCGAAATATTAAATCTAATCTAATCAAAATAACATATTGGGAATCAAACTCTACTTTTAAAATCATATTTAAACTACACTTCTATTATATCTCTACCTTGATCTCCATCACTTGTATATGCAAATTTTTTTGTACTTTTAGCGACATGATATAACAAAGGTTCAAGAGGCTTCAGACCCTAAACCATAAAAAGTCATTCCAAGTGCTGATTTCAGGTATTATCATTATCAATCTGATTATAAAGCAGCTCTAGGTCACATAACTAAGTTAAATAAGCTTGAATCAAAATTCAAATGCCATTCAAACAAACGAAAACCAACTAAAGTAAAATGGTGTTGATTGTTTACCTTAGCTACGAGAACTTCACTCAGCCGCATATACAATGCATCCCTCTTACTCTTCAACAATATTAAATTAGTATTGTACTCATTCAATCTGCACATCATTACACAAATACCTTGATTCTAGTATGATCATGAGCTCTACTATAAAACTGAATAATATATAATAAAGCATATTACTCCAATTCTTATAAAAAGCTATAAAAATCGAAAAGACTGGAAAATTTACCTGTAGTTAACGCAAGTCGGGCAAATAGAAGCAAGATTGTAGTTTTCACATATAGCACAGCTACTAGTTTTTCTCGATGTCATCATCATCTGGGCATTCATTGATCAAATTTGTATTCCAGGTTTCCAACAATCAGTTACCAATTGAAAATATTCGAAATATAAAAGAAAAGAACCCTTTTTTTATTTTTTAAATTTAGAGAATCAGAGCTCATATTACGTAATTCAAGGTATACGAATTTGCCTAATTACACGAAAGAAAAATGCTTGATGTATATGAAGAAGTGTACATAAGGGTGGAGAGAAGGGTGACCCACGCATATGTACAAAAATTATATACATAATACAATGTTTGAGGTGGCAATAGGGCCGAGCGGTTCGAGTGCTCGGCTCGTATTATTTATATCCACAAGTCGTTTGGGCTCGTAACAAAAGAGTCCAAGCAAGAGCCGTGCAGGCGGCTCGTTAGACGAGCCGCTCGTCGAGCGGCTTGTTTCAACGCTCGTGGGCTCGTATTTTCACGAGCGGCCCGTGGCTCGTTAATAAAAAAAATAAAAAATAAAAAGAACAAAAAAGTTCAGTGACTAGAACGGTCTGAACAAAATTCAGTGACCGTTTGGTCACTTAATTTTTTTTTTCAATTTCACATATATTTTTTCTCTATAAATACTCACCATATTCAACTAATTTTTCTCACTAATATCAATCTCTCATTATTTACTATACAATACTCTCTACAATTTACATTCTCCATAATTCTATATTTCCATTTATCAATTATCAACAATATAATTCTTATTCATTTTCATTCATTCTA
>CAIGRS010130945.1:0-17622 GCA_903798395.1 Fraxinus floribunda
CAAATGATTAATAAATTAATACATATTGAAAAACGGAAAGTAGTGTATTATTGAAATAATTAAATGTATATTGAAAAATGAAAAGTAATGTATTATTGAAATTATTGAACTATAATAAAGATAGAATCGTTCAAAAATAATTTCCCGCTTCTGGTAAGTTTAATAAATACTGAATTTACAACATATATACCGAATATGCATCTTATTGGATTTGCAACTAGCATACCATATTGTATATGCAACTTATCGGTAATTTTTTTTAAGGAATTTAATTTACTATTTAATCAAGTAAAATGAATTTATCAAATGTACATCGATCATATCTAAATAATCGACATCATAATTCATGATAATATTGTTCAAATAATTAAATAAATCAAATACATATTGAAAAATGACATGTCAAATATGCATTCACCGCAACTAAATAATTGACAAAATAACTAATGATAATATTGCTCAAATTGAAATGATTAATAAATTAAATACATATTGAAAAATGAAAAATAGTGTATAATTGAAATAAATAAATATTTATTGAAAAAAGAAAAGTAAGATATTTTTTAAATTATTGAATTATAATAAAGATATAATCGTTCAAAAAATAATTCTGTAAATCTTTAATTTTGAATTCCATGGGCTGGATTTCCACATAATTTAAAAAGAAAATAAATAAAATAAATCCGAGGGCATTATTGTATTTCAACGGAAGACTGTAAACCACAATTGCATCTCCGATTCGATGTGCCCAAACCACAACAGCATTACTGATCGGCTCTTTAATTTTCAGTGATTGAAAATGGGTTACACCAAAGAGCAATTGCTAGCTTTCTTACAGGTTTTTTCCCTTTATTGTTTGTTTTCAATATTTTTTCCATTACATCGTATAATTTCTATATAAAAGTATGATTCAATTAAATCATTATACTGGTTAATTTTTATTTTTTATTTTTCAGGAGCTTCAAATAGATTTTGCCCAGTATGAGCATCCTGTTGTTTTGACAGTTGAAGCTCAGGTAAAAGAATTATAAATTTTAAGTCTTCCTCTTTTTTAGCGGAGTTTGAAACATCCCTTTGTCTTGTATCAGGCAAAGTATGTCGGGCACATGAAAGGTGCATTGAGTAAAAACTTATTCTTAAAGGTTAGTTGGTTAACGGAGAGTATGCAATAGAATTATTAATTATGTGATTGTTCATATTTCCAAAAACAATAACTCATGTGTTCTGTTTCGTCTATGACAGGATAAGAAACACAGATTTTATATTATTTCTGCTCTGGCGGATACGAAGGTGGATTTGAAAGGTATATGTACTTTCAAATTTTATAGCTTCACCAAAAAATTTTCCCTAGAGGGTTAGCTTATGTTGCACTGACTATCAGAATCTGGACTTGATTATTATAAAACGCTATTTAAGCTTAAATATTTTGCTTGCTGATGGATATTGTATCCTGGCATTGATGCTGAGCAGTTTTGTCTCAGAGGCTGGGTCTGGGGAAAGGAGGTTTAAGAATGGCTCCAGAAGAAGCACTTGGCGAAATGCTTCAGGTTTCTACTTGCATGTTTTTTTACCTTTTTCTTTCTGTTTATTACATCGCGCCAGACTAATTTGGGCAATAAGAAACAGAAGGCACTAAAGATTCTGCCCACTTCTACTGTTTGAGCAATCACGAACAATTCTTTAAATTTTGAACCAAGTTCAGGGAGCATTTTATGCAAAATCAGAGATCGTAAATGCTTAACTGAAATTATTGCTAATGCAATTTCATGCCTTTTCCTTTAATCAACTCTTACAAATATTAATTGAACTTTGTCTAATATTAATTCTTGATTATATTTCTTTTGAAGGTTCCTCTGGGTTGCGTTACTCCATTTGCACTTGTAAATGACTCAGCACGGTATGAGCCTTAGGTTCCTCTATGGTCAATATCTAATTTGTTTAGATTATTGTTGTCTGTTGATATACTTTTTCTTGAATGCTAGAAAAGTTCATTTTACTAACTGTTTCTTTCATTCTTTTGCAAAGGCATGTTTGTTTGTTGTTAGATCAAGGATTCAAATCTCAAGAATGTTGTTTCTTCCATCCATTGTCTAATGTCATGTCTGTTGGTGAGTGATCAGGACTGCAATGGGATAATTTTTATTATTATTATTTTTTCCAATAAAGTTTTTTATTCTTACTATTCAGAAGTGACCGCATGCAAACAATGAGTGCAACTAGTTGCCACTTGTACAAAAAGCTGATGCTTTTACAACTATTCATTTTTCTTATTGAGTACATTTCTTGGAGTATTTATGTTGGTCATATTTATTTGGAATGATGCTGCCTGCACTGAATAACAAATTGATTAAAACGACAGCTTTGAAAGTGATATTATAGACATAATTTTTCTTGGCCATAATTTATCAGGTTTCACGAAGTTCTTGTTGGACAAAATAGGTGATTTGTGTGTAGATATTTATCAATTAACATAATTAATTAAATAATATAAACATAATATTAATGAATATAATTCAAATATAATTATAAATATAAGAATCACACAATAACATGAATATAAAACATAAGTAGATAGAGTTAGAAATGCAAGTCCTTGGGAGTCACGTCAAGGACGTTGTCCTAAAGTCGTGTGTTGCCTACCATTCGTGAGGGTTCTTTCGACACTACACGGCTCCAAGATAAAATTCATGTGGCTCGCAGCCGATTCTCCTTCTATGAGCACGACCATAGGGAGATAAAGAACGAGCATTTATCGAGTTGCCAAAAATATAAATACTATATAGTATGAAAACAAATGGAGTATTTTGGTTATACTCTACTTTTCTTCTCAAATTCTATATATTTCATGTTATGAAAATCAATCCCTTTTATAGGTAAAGTTTCAACCCCCACATTAAACCATCAAACATAACTTACATTTTAATATTAAGATTTTTAATTTAGGATTAAATCTGAAAATTTAAAACTAAACTGAAAAATAAAAATGTAATTGAAATTTAAAACTTTTAATTTTATGTTACAACAGTTCTTTGTGAGTACCTTTGCTTAGAGTGTTTTCTTAGTCATTTTTCCTTCTCTTTGGGATCAGTATAGTTGGCATTTGTTTTGATGCCTTGAAAGGTATGATATTATTGCTGAAGAATAGCCGTTTTATGTGAGGCATGCAAGTAGGAAGTCCACTCTCAGCAATAGTTCTTCTTGTTAAAGCGGTTAAAATCAATTAGCACTTAGCACCGTCCAAAAATTTCTGTCTGATTATGATTTCTTTTTTCTCATGTGCTGCCACAGCTATTAATTCCCGTGATCTCGACAAGTTTCTGAATTCAATAGGAAAAGCCCCGGCGTACATTGACCTGGAGGTAATTACAAGATCAGTTGGTTGGGTAAATAATGAATATAGCTGCTTAGTTAATGATGTTTTGATTTGAACTTCTTGTGTTACATTCTCAGGCAAACCCTCCAGTAGGGAAGGATCAACCTCCTGATTTGGCTGGTCTCGTTCCATCAGATGCTGTAGTCTTGCCTAACGCTCCAGAAAAAACAGCATCTTCTCAAGGTCCTGAAAGGAATCATATCTCACTGAATAACAAACCAACAGCCACTGCAGGTATAGTTTTTCAAGAAAGTCAATTGCTTATTTTTTATTTCAATATGTGATAATTTAAATATGCTTGAGTTTTAATGGTCACATTGAGGCAGTGTTTAGATAGCAAGACTTGAGGTTCATAATGGATTTTATTCCTATTAATTCGTTTATGAATATGTGCATGATTCTTTTGTTACTGAACAGGCATACATACCTAGCAAATGATCCTGTTTTCCTGACACATACCTGACATTGTTCCAATACCGTATTTATACACCTTTCACTCTCCTTAAAGCTGTGTCACATACACCGTGTCCTTCAATTGTTAAAAAATCTTGACCCTCTTACTAGTAATTGATTTCATCAATGAATTGTCCATTGCATTACTTCATAATTTGCTTATACATTATAAATATATAGTCAGATCAGACATTAGCCTTTGCGGTTGCAAGTTATTAGATTCTGAAAAATACACAATTATCAATTGCTGAGTCGAATTGGTATCGTTGTTTTCCTAATTGAAGAAATAAGTAGA
The DNA here is from genome assembly GCA_903798395.1 of Fraxinus floribunda. NCBI lineage: Eukaryota > Viridiplantae > Streptophyta > Magnoliopsida > Lamiales > Oleaceae > Fraxinus > Fraxinus floribunda. The sequence continues at coordinate 4,122 of CAIGRS010130945.1, forward strand.
AAGTAAATCCTCATGCTAAAAAATGCTTAATAAACCCCCAGGGGAGGACATTGTTGCTGATTCATATGCTATGGAGCTCACCTTTCCGGTGTCTAAATACTTGTATCTATGACCTTTGATAACAGGAAGATAAAGGTGGAGAGTGACCCCCATATGAAGAACCAACTGTCGATGACCATAGAAGGAGAGAGAGAGATAGAGTCTTCATATTGTTGGTTATTTGTCTATGAAACAGAGAGCGATGACAAACATCTTGTATTCTTTTATATGTGCATTAATTAATGCCTAAGAAATTCTGAAAATTAATGAATTTTGGGTTTTCAGAGGGTAAATTTTTCCCCTTCATTTCCTTTTCTTTGTGCAAATCGGTCTTTGTTGATTGGTGTAATATTGGGACTGCACATTCTTTTGTTATGTAGCAAAAGTGGTAAAACCATCCAATGCTTCACAAAGGGAGAAATCAGACAGTGCTGTGAACTTGTCAAGCTCCTTTGGTGACTCTGAAAAACTTGTTGAAGAAATCTTGGAGAAGACGACATCCATAGTTCTTTCTGAGGTAGGATATTTTATTCCGAAATCATTACTTTAAAAATGCTGCATACATTTATGATGATTTTGACCATATAGGTCAAAGAGGAGAACATGGAGAAATATCGGGAACAATTGGGTACCATGGTATCAAACAACATTAGAAAACAGCTTTCCGTGGAGTTGAAGAGCATACTCGTGAGTACCAAAATTTCCTCCATTCCAATTAACTTGAATATATTATATATTTCATGTAGAGTATAATTTTCCTTTTGAATTTCTGGAACTGTATGGATAGCAACTGCTCTTTGGCCTTTTTAACTTAATGTTATGGACTATTTGTTGCAGTAGTTGCTTAATCATTGTCTAGGTGTAAAATCTGAATTTGTGCTCTTGAAAGTTGTTAGTCACGAAGGACTACATGAGTTAGACAATTATTTGAATTTTAACAGGTCCCTTTAATTTTATGGGTGTTTCATGTTTGTAACATTCCCCTTTCCTTCTTTTCACGTCAACTGCTGAGCACAATCTACAGTAATAATTTGATAATTTCTTGTGTGCATTTTGATTTAGAACTGACCTCTAATTTCACTATCCTCCTCAAAAGCTTGGTCTGTTGTCTCATAAATCATTTAAATTTCAATATATCAGTGTATTCGTTAAAGTTGGTCTCTACATTGCAGTCAATGTTCAAGAACACATCATATACAGAAGGCTTCTACGCTGGGACTCAACATCAGCCCAAAAGAATGTGAAACTATCAGCATTGATCGTGACAGATATATAGACGCTGAGAGAGAAGAATTGTTTGATCAACCATATGAATCACGTCTAAAATTGATTATGCTTATTTTTGTTTAAAATTAGTAACCCTCTTATGAGGAATTCTTAAACAGTTCTTGTTGATTTAACTCTGTGGTACCTGCCTTTGTAATTCTTGTCCATATGACAGTTCTAAATTGACTGCAGTTTTTGTGGATCTTCAGCTTTGAGCTTTTCTCTTCGTAGGGAATTCATACAACTGCTGATGCATTTTCGGGCTAAAGAATATGACAAGATTGCCTCCAGGAATCTGCTCATGAGAAAGGCGGATTGAACTAATTACAAATGATCATGCCATCGTTTATGTACATAAAACAGCAATTTCCAGGGATTTACACTGTATTTGGATAGTGTGTGATAATTAGTCTATCAGAGATTTATTGCAATTATGAAATACGTTCTAATTCTATATCCTTGCATCGGATCATGCTAAATAATTTTAGTATCGGATCATGAATTCAATTCTCACCATGATTAGACGTTCTTGTGCCACCACGATGTGGATGAAGAGGTCGATATCTTGATCGGAAGGGCCACATATTGCCCAGCTGCCTCAGCCTCCAGCACCGCTGGTCACTACCACCCCCATGAGCATCGCTGGACGAGTCCACTGAACTTTCAGATGGAACAGGGAGCTCGTGGCGGCAAACAGGGCAAGAATTGTGAAGCCTCAACCAAGGGACAATGCAATCAGAATGGTATACATGGTCGCATGGAAGTTCCCTTGCTTCCGTTCCTATTTTAAATTCTTCTTTGCAGACTGGACATTCTGAACTGGTAGCCAAGTGGGATGGCTCAATTTTGATAGTCGGAATCGCATCAATCGCTGATGCTGGTGCTGGTGGCACCCCTGGCCTGTCGTTTTGAGTAAGTTCTTCAATAAGTTGTTCCATTCCAGTGCCAACAAAGTAGTTCCCGGGATCCACCCTAGGTGGTATCAGCCTTTCCCGGGGCGAATTCTCACCACCAGCTGGGACCAGCCCAGATGGTCCGAGAACGATCCAGGTCCGTGGACGGGCTAGAATCCCGGTTTCGGGACCCCAACCATCCCCGTTTTCATCGAATAAATTGTTTCTTCTTCTCGGCCATAACCAACCTCCTCGGTTGGCAGGCTCAGATCCTTCCCTATGATGCCTTCTGTCAAGAACACGATTTCTTTGTCTAGAGCTTCGATCATTCCTCCTTCTGTCAATTGATTGATCAAATATGAGGGACAATGCTTCAAAAATTCGGGCCTCAGGGGAGGGATCAAATGCAGTGAATTCAAGAACCGGTCTAGTTCTTCCCATGTCAATTTCAAGAAGGAACTGGCCGAGGCACCGTGGACAAGTCACCTCGGACGGGTTGTCTGAGGCAACACGGACTGTCTGATGACATTGGTAACACCAATAGAGCTGGTAGTTTCTGGCGTCATTGGCTGTTTCTCTTGGAGGGCTCGAAGACATGATCTTGTGAGCTTAAAAAATATCAGAACGATGAAAATTTTCTTGTTTATCGTAAGTTTTCCGAAAAATTCTGATGAAATAGAAACGTATGTACAGAGAAACGTGAATAAATAGATTAGATATTCAAAATTGATATTGAAGGGAATAGAATGGCTTTTTGGAGTTGCATAAAGTCATTCTGTTTTGCTTACTGTTCATACATTTTGCTGCTTCTTTAGCAAGAAAGGTATTGATGAGGTCCTTTTCCCCTAAATATTTGAACAAGAGTGGTTCTCAATGTGCTAAAAAGATTTTAAAGCATGGAATCTTGATCGGGTCAAGTAATGGTTACTAGGGATCAAGTAATTTTCCTCAAAAAGTCGAGATTAGTAAGTATCAAGTAATTAACTTGCGTCATTTCTATTTATTCGACAACTAATTACAACTCGGATTGCTCGGGAACTTCCCGTACAATTTTCCCATTTATCCATTCATATTTATTTCAATTTGAGGTGGAGCACTTGGCAGCACATGGTGGTGCATTGGGGGTGGGGTTGGAACTAATAATCCAGCCGCGTCTCAGTATTGGTTAGTCGAACATTCTCCAGAATACGAGGCCCCGACAAGCCATCACAAAGATTATATACATAAGTGCTGGTCGATATGCTGTTACAAGTAGCCAAAGGCGGCTGCTGCTGCTGAATGTTTTCCAACAGCATATTCTTGTACATACTTTGGACAACATATGGATTTTTTGAGATTTGATTGAGCATACACAGGACTTACCGAATGGCCTGATTTTTTTTGAGCTCGTTTTCAACTTTCTTGATCTCGTCTTGCTAATCCGAATACAGATTGAAAGTTCAATTTTTCTGTCATCACGAGACCTCTACTTGTAGGATTCGATCACATCTTCAAGGTCAATACGATATCTAGGCCAGATAGTCAGCTCACTTGGTTCATTGCCCTCTTTTGGCTTGTAGAAAATCTAGCCGATTTTGACACCATATAGAATAGATAATTCTTCAGCTTTCTTCTCCAAATTCCTCCTTTTCTCTTAACTTGCCCTTTGGGACCTTATGTTACTTACATGCGTTGTGCTTTTCTTCGCTCGTCCCATTAAAGTCTATTGAGGAAAAAAAAAACATCACTTAATAATAAAACCACATCGAATCAATTTTCGATGCTTCTATAAAACAAGAACAAAAATGATTAAACTTCAAAGTATTGCCAAGTCAGAAATATCGAAAAAGTTCTCATAATTGAGAACGAAGTACCTTAAATTCATATTCAATTATTGTTGATTTATTAAAAAAATAATAATTACTAAAGTGGAATCATGGGTGTCGGGTTTTTTGATACCCAATAAATCCGGACGATGATGTTAAACCGATGTTGGATAATTTTATATCGACACCTTAGTGATGACTCGACCTGATAATATCTTGGGGCCACTAGAAGCAACTTAATTGAATTAATGTTGCTCGTGGTCCAACATTCGTGGATGACCCAGATTGTGGTTCTTAGTTGGATGGTGATATATGGTGGCCCATTTAGTGAAGTTTGGCCCAATTGGAGTGACCTAACTAGTGTTATATGTGGATGCAAGTAGTCTACGTGGCTATACTACATCAAGTAGTCAAGGGCCTTTTCTACTTTGAAATTGCTTATGAATTATATCCGAAATAAAAAAAAAAAAAAATTGTATAATTGATTTCTGATTNAAGTTTGGCCCAATTGGAGTGACCTAACTAGTGCTATATGTGGATGCAAGTAGTCTACGTGGCTATACTACATCAAGTAGTCAAGGGCCTTTTCTACTTTGAAATTGCTTATGAATTATATCCGAAATAAAAAAAAAAAAAAATTGTATAATTGATTTCTGATTTTGTAACATTGATAAATTAGGTATGCACATTAATTAAAAAGATTTGGTCAATGTGTTGGGTTGTACGTAGCATGAAAAATCAGTTTAGCCATTGTTTTAGACCATCACATGGTTGTGCGGAGGGAGACATTGCCATTAATGTTTGTTACGAAATTGCAAGTACTTTTGACATCATGTAATAAACTTAAATGTTCTTAATTTTACCACTTCTTATCCCATCTAACATACGAAAGTCAGATAATAAGCAGTGTCCATCTGAGACGAGTTCGTGTAACATGGCATTTGAAATACACGCGATCTTTGATGTATGCATACGTGCATTTGATACGATAGAAAATGATAATATACAGACATCTCTTAATCCTAACCATTTATATTTAGATCATCGACCAAGTATTGTAACTATCTTCTAAAAGTTTAAAATGTTATACAACATTTACATAATTTAAATTTTGTCTTCAACACGTGACATTACTTGCAAGCCGAATTCTGAAAGTTTTGATGCAATTTTATAAATGGGGGACGACGAGACTTGAAACTACTCCTTTTTGCCAATTCTAATATCATATTAATCAAATCGTCGAAAAGTTCAAATTATTAAAGAAGGAACATGTATATTTATTTGAAAATAAATTCCGCAAAAGATGTGGTTTTCATCCAAGTCGATCGAGTCAATTAACAATGTAATATAGCTTTGAAAATACACATGATATGACATAATGGGTTAGTTGAGAATTAAAGTATCCTTGGAGCAAAATGTGCGAAGTCAAATAGGGTATAGATTCACATCCTTTTCTATATGTATACATAGAGGGAAGAAAATTGGAAGGCAATTTTGACAACCCATTAGTTAATCTCACTTTATTAGACCTACATTTGCATTCAAGTCAAAAAAGGGGACTGGATTAGGTGACTTAACATGGTCCACAATTACTCACAATGTACCAAACTTTGTATAAAAATTATTTTCAAGTTTATTTTAAGATGTCTTAAAGTTTTTGTATTGCAAGTCTATGGTTGGTTGTTCGAATTAAACCGCTGAACATTTCAAATTTAAGTCCCTGTTTGGCCCCCATTTTAGAGTGTTGAAAATTTTTAAAATAGTGATTGATGGGAGAATGTGTGGTAGAAAAGTAATGAAAAATTTTAGATTTGTGTGTAATATTATTTTATTTGATGAATGTGTGGTTGAAATAAAAAGAGAAAAAAAATTAATATAATGTAATGAAAAAAATGGGGGCCAAACAGGGGCTAAGACAACAATTTTCAATGGAAAATAAGGGCATATGTAAGTACAAGAAAATTTATGAAATGACTAAGGGTGGCATGACTTTTGAGAAGTAAAAATGAGTTATTGAAACTCAAAAGTTGATTTTACACTCGTTTGATCAATTTTATGAGATTGTTTCTTCAAAATAGAAGAGTTTTTACAGAAAGCTGATCCAATGTGACTTCTTCTAAAAGTACTTCTAAAATAGAAAGTTCTTTTTGAAATTAATTTTTAAACAAGAATTAAAGTATTTTCCTCAAAAACCCTTGTACGAACAGCAAAAGCAATGCCAAATGAGCCCTAACAAATGCATAGGTTTCTTCGATAATGGTATACATATTGAATCGGAAAGAATAATGGTTGTAAAGGGATTTTATATCGATGAGTAGTGAAGTTGTTATTTTGTAGAGACACAACTTTAGTTCACACTGTTGACAAGATTTCAATAATGATTATAAGAGTATGAGTAATATCTCAAATGACAAAAATAAAACCTACATGCATGTTCTTCTGCATTATTTTCTCAAATTAACATTGAGTGAAAATATAGATATTAGGTAGTGGAAAAATCGTCTCTTATTCTATAAAATGACTTCAATGGCATTAAATAGGTTCACCAACTTGAGGAGACAAGACCTAAAGCATGTACTTTGTATTAGAGGTGAAAAAAACAGGGGTGATGAGAAATTTCATCACATAAAGTCGTAGAGATTTTTTAAGAATAAATTTTGTGAAAACTGAATTTTTTAAAGAATGTGTAGTTGAAGAGAAGAAAAATGTTATGGATTCACATGCAATATTCTTTTAAAGAGATAACGTGTAGTTGAAAATGAGTTCAAAGAAAAATAAGTTTTGAAAAATAAGCGCAAACATGGCTAAATTATGATTCGTCATTCGGACGACATAGTAAATACCATTGATTTTATTTATGAAGATAAAATTCAATTATCCTTATATTCGATACACAAATATGTACACGTGAAATATTATTGATATTCAAAGCTATTAATTTTCTAGAGTAGGGTTTTCATCAATGATCACTAGACATTTCTCTTTCATGTATGCAAATTGGGGGCCACATTTTCATAAACTACTATTCAATATTAGCCCCAAATGTTCTCAAAAACATTTCGAAATAAAGCGTGCATTTATTTGTTGTGCTTATTGGGAGTTTAGGATTAATTTTTAAGTGGCACTGTAAGAAAGCAATTTTTACATCAAGTTATTCAACTTTTCAGTCAAAATATGCAATCAATATAAGCATGACCATAGTAGTAGTGTACTTAACAATTGGTGAAAAAATCTTGTTATGATCAACTTCCCTTTTTGTGTGTGCCCATTGGCTACTAACCTAACTTTAAATCTCAAGGATTCAGATGCACTAGTGCCCTCCTTAACCTTAAAAACTCACTTACAAGTATCAGTTATGAAATTAAGCAAAATTATAGCATTGTAGGTCTCAAACACTGACTCGTCACAACTAACAATATCTTGAACAAGTTTGTTAAAAACGTCTAAATTGTCATCAAGGAAGGATCTATTTTAAAACCAAAAAATCGCAGTAAAGCTTGTTCAGATTGGATTTGATCAAATACAAGTCCTTCATTTTTTTTCAAAATTCTTTAATTGTTTTCAGTTTACCCACTCTTCTCAAAATGATGTCGAAGAAGTGTAGAATGATTGAAGTGGAAGTAAGTTCAACGACTTCTTCTTTCTGTTCTTTTGAAAAATCAGCAAAAAATTGTTATCAATGGCTTTTGAAATTTTTTTTGAGCCAAAATACCTTTTATTTTTTTTACCGGATTGAAAAATCACATTTTTCATTAAAAGTTCAGAAATCAAATTGTGAGTTATTATTTTTTATGAATCAATCAGAAAAGCACAGAACAATTAAGCCACACAAAGTAAATCTAGGATCGCAAACAGTATACATTGTTTTAGATTCCCAACGTTTCGTAAGATTATCGATGTTAGATCAAGAGAATGTTCAAACGAGAAAATTTTAGGTATTCTAATTAGTTAATGGTGCGACAAGAGATACATCAATCAAATAATTTCACGCACAATATATCATAGAGATAATATGCTGTTTTTTATCAAATGAACAGTTTAATCACGTAATAATTAAAGGCAAGTAGTTCCTAATTTCTACCACAGTAACCTCAATCATATTGCCACCCCACAATAAAATAACATATGGATAGTGAATAAGATATTCCAATCTAGAAAGAGACATCAAGGTAGGCGGGAACTCCTAAATGATGAATTAAAACCAAAACATGCCTAATTAATGTTCATTTGAACTGGTTTTTAAAAAGTTAAAAGTTGTTAGTGAGATTAAAAAGTTACTTTTAAACATATTTGATTTTGAAAATCATTTATCAGACTAGAAGAACTTTTATAGAAAGTTAATCAAAGACAACTTTCTTGAAAAACTCTCGTACAAAAAGTAGAAGACATACCAAATGTGGCATTTACATTCTCATCGGATAAAATAATTAAAAATTGACAAAACCAAATATTCAAGAAATGCTAAAAAAAAAAGCCCTCGAAATGAACAATTCAAATAACCTCTTGGGATAATGGAAGTTTCATAGATTGAAGTATCGAAGTATATAACCCACCATTGCCCATTCCACTACTAATTTCAAGAAAGCGTGTTTATTTTGCAGAACACAATTTCAAATTTCAAATTAACAAAGAAGAAAAACCAATTTGACTGTTTGATCGAACTCTTTCCAACGAAAAGTAAAAATAAATAAAAAATATACTCAATTTACCAATATATAATGACCATTTACGATGCTCGTAAAATTGGTTGTTTTACGAATTTATAATCATAGGAGCGTGTTTGGGAGTGATTAAAATTGAAAATATAGTCGTTATTGGGTCTCACTCGTCTAATAAAAGTCAACAATAATTCCTAATTTTTCAATTTTAATCTGATTTTAATCTCTACCGAACACGCCCTAGATACCTTTTCACAAGTTTGTTTTAAAATTAAATTTTATCGAAATCTTTTCTGTCAAAATAAACAATTCCTTTACTAAGAAAAACACATTGGAGCAGGGGCGGATCCAGCTCCTGCGGCCGCGGATCCAGCTCTTGCGGCCGCCTGTGCTTGATCCGTCAAGAACCATTTTTTTTGTTGATAATAGATAAACTTTTTAGATTATATACCTGGTAATTCATTTTATTTACAAACATATTGGTTAAAGCTTGCATATTCATGTTAGAGGTCACAATTTCAAATCCTTTCTCAACCAATATTGTGGAATTTTTCAAATCCTTTCTCAACCAATATTGTGGAATTTTTTAGTTGAACAATTTTTACAAAAATTAATGCAAAAGAGAGGAGATTCGAATATGTGACTTCTTCTTGGAATTAATGAAGATTGACCATTATAACACTTAATGAACTTTGATACTAAACTTATCAGAATAATATATATTAAATTTCAGTCGTTTTAATGTAATTGTAAAAATTCTAACCCATGTTGTTCATTTGTCGAATTCAAACCTACGACCTTCCTTAGGATTATTGAAACTTGACCATTATGGCACTTATTGAACTTTGGCACTAAACTTACTAGAATAATATATGTTCAATTTTATCAATTTTAATGCCATTTTAAAAATTCGAACAAGTGCTCTTTCTTTAAATTATACAAAACTTGGTGACAATATCATTTGATGAATATTTCTAATTTATACAACAGAATTATATACGTTCAATTTGAACAAAATAATTATTATATTTAAGTTTTAGACTTTGTTTGATTTTCCTTTTTTTTTCAAAATATATTTTTCTTTATTCTTTTCAACCACACATTTTTCAATAAAATAATATTACATTCAAATTCAAAATTTTTCTTTATTTTTAACCATACATTCTCTATCAAATCATTATTCCAAATGCATTTTTCTTGGCAAAAAATGACATCAAATAGAGCTCTTAATATTTTATTGCTGTCACGATCAACGATCAACGATCGCCTCCTGACTCAAAATGCTAAATCTGCCTCCACATTGGAGGACACTTTCTTCAATCTCATCACCACCAACGAATTTATAGAAATAGGAGGAACATGCTACAAGACATAACACACACAAAAGAACAAATATAATTATATTAAATACATATTTCATATGTCAAAAAGTTTCTTGTCATAACGTCACTATGTTTAACGATATTTCATATAATAAACTAAATTTATCATAAAAGTGTTTGGTCATGGCTGATGTACGTACTTATTTTTATTAGGGTTTTTCAACCATAGATATTTGTGTTTCTAAATTCTAACCGTACAAATAAATAAATAAATAAATTGGGATTATATTTAGTAAATTCACGTTAACATCGGTCAAAACACCAGAATTTTTTTAATTAAAATACCCTAAAAAACAGTGCTTTACTGGTTCACCTTTGAAGAATGCATGTGGGGGTGGTTGGAAGTTTTAAAATGCAAGAGATTTGAATCTAAAGCAAATGGAAGAAAGATGAAGAATCTGCATAGCATTGATTAAAAAATTGAAAATAAGCAAAAGTTGTTTCCTTTACCCTACTATAATAATTGATTATGCAGAAATTGTGGATCAAGGTGGATTATAAAGAAAAGTTGGCAGATTTTTTTTTTTTACCGATAACCCACCACCAATCCAGCATGTACTTGCATAAGAATAATGGCAAATCCTACATTATCCTTATTCGAAGAAGACAAGGTACATCGGACCGTTGTACAAAATATGAATAGATAAGCGTTCAGACGACGGTTCGACATGATATCTCTAATAGACGAATGCTCTAGTTTATGTAAAAATTATGTACGTGTCATTGAAAAATGAGTATAATATGTATGTCATGAAACAAATGACTCGCTTGTTTTGCACACAACGTTTAATGGATCATTCATTGACATTCCGTTTTGTTTAATAGATCTACTTGGAGATTTTAAGTAACTAAATCCTTCGTAGTAAGCTATTACATGTTAGGTTACTTTTCATTTACTCTATATCAATCTTATAAACGAAATGATATCCTCTTTAACTTGGCAAAACATGACTCAACAATCTATTTCTTGATTCTGTAATTAATTTATCCTCAATCAATGTCACCTACTCTTATCGGAGATAGTTGAAATAAATAATTTGTAAATCTTGAGCTTGTATCCAAGATGCTCTTTCTATTTGTCACACTCCATGATGGACAAAAGCATTAGATTGAGCTTGCTTGAAAATGCCTTTTGATTTCACATAAAAAGTTTTTATAGATTTTAAAGATGAAAAATATGACTTTCACAAACGTTTTTGGTTAAGGGATCAGCATATTTTTTTGTGGTGGTGAGATCTTTCACTTTTCTATTCACATTTTTGGTAACTTGATGTGCAAATCCATGTCATGGGGTATGGAAAAACACTCATCAGAAAGCAACATAGTTAGAATCTCCTATTGTGCATGTGAGACAAATCTAACAAGACATGGCAAGTTTGTCTAGAGGGGAAGGAAAGTGAAGTGGGAAAATTCTCTATAATTAGTAGCCCATCCTCTTGAAGGTTGTGGCATCTATCAATCTATCTTTCTCACCATGGCTCGAGAAATTCGACTTGAAAGACAGAAATATTTTCTCCGGTCGAGTTTAATTGTATTTTGAAGAGACTATTTCAACGTTGCATTAAAAAATTTCCCTGGTCAAAACCTACTGATCGTCGTTTTGTAGCGTGTCTTTTTGTATAAAATTAAATATGCCCCTCTCGATATCTATCAATGTAGGGCATAATAATCTTGTATAAATTGTTAGCGACCGAGCCTAGTTCCTTTTAAAAAGATTAGTGCAAAGAAAAATAAAAACTTAAAAGTGATTCATCCTCAATGTGAGGGTTACAGTACTTGTCACTATAACCGAAAATAATGTTACAAACTTTTTCTCACGCCTCTTCCGGACTCAAAACTGACCTACTATAATTCTTTATATAGATCTAATACGCATATTAAATTTACAAAATATGATGTGTTTGAGCCACGTTATTTTGAAAGAATGTATTCTGAAATAGTAGATTGATGGGGAATGTGTGGTTGGAAAATAAGGAAAAGTTATTGATGTGATGAAAAATATTATTTTATTGAAGAATATGTCATTGAAAATGAGTAGAAGAATTAAAATGAAAATTTTAATGTGTACCAAACATGGGCTAAGCTCCACGGCATAACTTCTAGTGAAGTTTCTGAACACAAAAGTTGAAGATTTAAATATTCTCTTCCTTTCACATGCTATTTTATTTTTTCTTTCTTTTCTATTTTCATTGTATAGTAGAAATCTAAAAGATACCCTATATGAATTTAATGTTTGCTGCTTCTTGAAGCGTTGATCATTTCCCCAAAAATAAACAGCACTAACATTAAGATAGGATATTCATAGAATAGTTACAAGAAATGATGCTGTAAGAACTAGGGTCACATTATCACAAAGAAGAACATAATAATTTAGTGACCTCACAGTTTCAACCCCACCACAAAAGAAAAAAGCATGGCATGATGAGCAAGTGGACACAATCTTTACTGAAAATCGATTTTCCATTCATGTATATATACTTGCTATATGTACAAGGTTACAGACTCGACCTCCGGTGAGCTTTGCTTATCGGGGTGCTTGAGTTCAGTTCGTTTGTTCATTCTACAATGCAGATATATGCACTTTACAACTACGGACTGGACCAACAATGACCTATAAATCGCAAAATTTTCCATCAATCCTGTTCTGAACGGCTTTGACAGCAGCTACTCTGGCTGCGGTGGCAGCTCTGTTTGCAGCCATTACGGCCTTGTTCACTTGTTCATCAACCTGACGCAGATGAATTGCATTTTCTGCCGTTTTTCTAGCAGCCTGCAACAAATCAAGATGGAAAAATGAGGGAGTCAGGACACAGTTTGTTTCCAGTCCCATCTAATACTGCATAACGAACGTGCATTTCAAGTGTTATAGTGCCCATGACAAAAGGATAATCAAGATATGAATCATAAGTCGATTTAGTCACCTGAACTGCTTGAAGAACTGTGTCCGTTAATGGTGGAAGGGGGGTCTTAAGATTGCCACTATTCCATTCGCCACATCTCGTCTCACCACTTCGAAATGTATACATGCCATAACCTTGTTTACGTCCTTCATGCCATGATCCTTCATAGCAGTGTCCATTTGCAAAGTGATAGACACCAAAACCATGGATTTTATCTCCGAAATACTCCCCAGCATATCGATCTCCATTTCTATAAAAAAACATTCAAAACTTCATCGTTATTCTAAGAGATCCTAAATATTTTGCACACCAAATCCACTTAAATTCTTACATGAAGACAGACAAAAGTTAATAAATATGATTAACAATCCTTAAGCTAGCACATTAGTATATCTATTGCAAGATCATAAGAAATCGAATTCAAAAATTAGAAAGGTATTTTCAAATGTAAGACGTGGAATGGAGACGTGATATCAATAAAAGTAGCTTTTAAGTACGGCTCAATTAAAATAATTAAAATCAAGAAATATACAACAAAAATTTCCATTGTTCTATTAT
>CAIGRS010131015.1:0-15844 GCA_903798395.1 Fraxinus floribunda
TTGTCCATCACATCAATAACTTTTCTTTCTTTTTCAACCACATATTCTCCATCACATAAGAAACGCATTCTTGAAGCAAAAAATGTGCACGAGGGTAGGAAACTAAACAAGACCAAAACAAGCAAGAGGAAAACGTTGTTTAAACAGCTACGATTATTCCCATAAAACAAGTTGCGAACCCAACAAAGATTAGTTTAGGAATTTTCGTTATCGTCTAATTGTCGAAATTTTAACCTTTTTGCAGAGGAACAAGCCATGTCCATGTTCGTTCTTCAACTTTGTTAAAGTCCAAACGTCAAAGCAGGAGACAGAGTCAAGTTTACGCCAAATATTTGCGTCCATATTTTACTCTCTCTCTCTAAAAATACCCCTTCTCTCTCCACGTCCTCGTTACTATAAAGAAGCTTTGCTTTCCCTCTTAGACACCCATCCCATCCCTTTTCCCTCTGCCTTTTTCTTTTGTGCTTGTTCTTCTCTAGTTGTTGTGTGAGTGTTTTCTTCTTATATTATAATATATATATGTATGCTACAATTTGATGGGTTATGTGAGAATTACTAAATTTCAAAGATTATAGTTTCTGGGTAGAGCTTGAAGAATTGAATTGAAGTGTTTAGTAAAACAAGAAATGGAGAAAATTAACTTTGTGAAGAATGGTGTGCTGAGATTGCCTCCTGGATTTCGGTTCCATCCAACCGATGAAGAACTTGTGGTACAATATTTGAAGCGCAAGGTTCTTTCCTATCCTCTCCCAGCTTCTATTATCCCGGAGGTCGATGTGAACAAGTCTGATCCTTGGGATTTACCAGGTTAGTTGCCTTTTTTTCGTTTTATTCTGTTAACTTTTAAGATTATGGGTTGTATGCAATATGTTCGACGAAATGCCGCTTAGGTTCTGAATTAGAACAAAAGTAGACCATAACTTGGATCTTCTGAGCTCACGTGCAGCATTTAGTTGATTTTCTGTGTGTTTATATATAGGTGATTCAGAGCAAGAGAGGTACTTTTTCAGCACGAGGGAGGTGAAATACCCGAATGGTAACCGATCAAACCGGGCCACTGGTTCAGGCTATTGGAAGGCTACTGGAATTGACAAGAAAATCGTGAGTTCAAGGAGCCACCAGGTAGTTGGGATGAAGAAAACTCTAGTTTTCTACACAGGAAAGCCTCCAACTGGATGCAGAACTGATTGGATTATGCACGAGTATCGCCTTGCTCAGGCACAAACCACTATCCCTCAAGGGAGAAATTTAGCCCAGGTAACATTTCAACTCAAATCAAACTAGATTACGTAAACCAGTAGAAGCAATTTTAATGGTTGTTCATTTCAATTTTTTTGCAGGAAAACTGGGTAGTTTGTCGTATATTTTTGAAGAGAAGAAGCAACAAAAATGACGACCAGGCAGCACCAGTGCAAAAAGGAAGCAGATTGGCGCCTATCGTTGGGAAATCTATGCCGGTTTTCTATGATTTCATGGCCAAGGACAGGACTGATTTGAATCTGGTACCTGTATCCTCGTCTTCGGGTTCAAGTGGTATCACAGAAATCGAATCAGATGATCATGAAGAAAGCAGTAGTTGCAATAGTTTTTGAAGGAAAACTTGTCATCAGTAGACTGTAATACTAATTTAGGCTTCAGAAACCCCATCAAAATAACTTGTTCAAAGACGTAATTTGAGACAATCAATGACTATCAAAGGCAGAAAACAAAAAAAAAGAGGAGGAAAAATGGGCACTACAGGGAGATCTTAATACATATGTAAACCAGTGTTACAAAGTTAGTGATGATTATCTTCTGATTAGTTTTGCTCTTATTGGGTATACAATTTGTTAATTGTAAGGTCGAGTTGTATTTAATAACTTATTCGAGTCCTCTCAGGGTCACTGAGCTGAGTATTCGGCCGTAAACTTCAGGACCTTGTGAGGTTAGTCGACGTGCGCGCAAGCTGGTCCCAACATCCACAGTTATCAAAAAAAAATTGTATTTAATAACTTGCATGTATTAAACATGTATTGCTAAGCAAAAGACGACTATAAAGAGCAAGGTCGAAGAAAGTTAGCTAGGGAGAAAAAAAGATGGACGAAAGTAAGGAAAAAGAGGCGGCATGTGTAAGTAACACACATTGTGACTTGTGAGACGCACAGAGCCTTGTCAAAGGAGAATCCTCTTATCCAGCATAAGAATGAGAACATAATCCATGTAAAATCTCCTCTGCATTAGGAATCCAGTTCTCAAAGTTTTAACAACTATTAAGTCATATTCTCGATAAATTTGCATCCCTTTCTCGGTGCCAATCAATTCTTTGCTACACGTACTGAAATATAAAGAAAGTAATCAGAGTATTAACAATTACAACATTGATACCGTTCTTTGCAAGAAGGCGTCAACCTTTTCAGTTAACGCTACATTTTTACGAAGATAAATTCACGGGGTTTTCTTGCCCGTATCCTCCAAACTCAAAATAATATTCATAGATTTCAAATAGATCACCCATAATTATTGAGCTATGGTGATGCCATCACAAAAAGGAAAGAAAAAATTATTTGACGTAAAATATTGCCGACTCAAGTTTCCCTATCACCAAGGTTTAAAATTATCTCAGATTATTTGGAATTCTTCACGTCACTAGTTCTTTATATGTATGTCTTTGTAATATATAGTTGTCAATTTCAAGGCGAGAGTCCCCATCCACCCGACCCGACCCGACACGGCAAAATTTGAATTGGGCTGTCAATTTCTGACTTTTATAGAGCTTTAGATTGTTAATCACGTCAAGTGGGCAGGCGCCGTGCTAGACCACGCCCTCTGCACCCATT
This sequence comes from Fraxinus floribunda, assembly GCA_903798395.1. NCBI lineage: Eukaryota > Viridiplantae > Streptophyta > Magnoliopsida > Lamiales > Oleaceae > Fraxinus > Fraxinus floribunda. The sequence goes on from CAIGRS010131015.1 coordinate 2,817, forward strand.
AAAGCATCACCTGATTCGTTGATCAGGTCAATCACTAATTAAAAATAAAAATAAAAAGAAAAAGAAAAAGTTGGCCAAATTAGTGTTGATTATGCATGTTGACCAGTACAACTTATAATTGCTTACACGTACGTTTTATTAGTACAGAATTAAGAGCTTGTTTGGTAGAGATTAAAATCGGATTAAAATTGAAAAATTAACCGTTATTGTTGACTTTTATTAGACGGGTGAAACTCAATAACTAACATATTTTTAATTTTAATTGTTACCAAACATACTCTTATTAGTGTTTGGATTCCACCAAAATAAGATTTCGGGGAAAATATAATTTGAAATAAAATTTTATTGAAGAATTTATTTAAACAATAAGAAAAAAAATTTGAAAATGTGGTTAAAAATGAGTTTTGAAAAAAATAATTATTTGAAAAAATAGAGCTCAAACATGGGCTTGGTTGCTTAGAAAGGCTTCATCAATGACATCTCATTTTTTTTTTTTGGGCGAATTCATGTAATATGAGGCGATCAAACATAAATCTACCACGATCATTGTATTGTAGAAAAGTTAGGACAAATTCATTTCGGGGGACTACAATCTTTTACCTTGCGATGACCACATTTTCAACTCTTCATTTGTGGTGCCTCTTCTCCATCCTTTTAACATCGCGTGTGTTTTCTCCACTTAGAATCTGTTTGTTTGCAAATGTGGAATTTGGGCGGAAAGAAAATGATTTATAGGAAATTGAATTGCCTAGAATTTATTTTACTGTGAATTGTAATTAATTGTGTTTGGTTGATATAATTTTCCACCTGAAAAATATTGAAAGTTTGATGTCCGTTTAGCTTCGTTTTTTATGGAATTGTTCATTAAAGTGATAATTTTTTTTACCACTGGATCTAGAATTTGTTCCAATTGCAAATAAAAAAAAAATACTATACCGAATATTATTCGTTGACTTTATTTTCCATGGAAATTGTCAATAAAAGTAATAATTTTTTTTTTGCCATTATATCTAGAATTTTTTCCAATTACAAATAAAAAAAAAGAGCTGGAAAACCAATTTCCACCAAACAAAACCAAGGAAAAGGTGACCGTGTAAGCCAAATCAAGAAAATGAATTCCTTGGGAAAATAAAAATATATCAAACAAGGCAAAAATAGAAGTTGAAATTTGTTTTCCATTTTCCATTGAAAATCTGGGTGAATTAAACAGGTCGATAATGAAAAATATCTATTTAAACGTTAGATGTTCATATAACATGCATGAGACATGTGACAGAAAGGGTAAAATTGCTCAATAAAAGGTTTGCTTCATTCCATTAAACACCAAATGGCGATTGTTTAAATTACGTTAAATGTTGCTCTTTTTGAATAATTTACCATTTCAGTTACACATGATTTATGTTGTCGTTTGGCCTAATTAGACGTCTTTTATCGGTGGGTTTACTACTTGTGCAATATGAAAAGTTTGGAGATGAGTGCCACGAATGAAATGTTAAGAACGTGGTTAACCACAGTAACTAAAAATTGGGAACTCCTAGAGGAACAGATAATTGACACAAAATGTTCCTATCGTTTACTTTCATTGTGCGAATCGTCCATATTGCTTTACTTTTGATATTTGAACCCTTAGATCGACCATTCATTGCATAAATCATGCTATGTCTCATTCCGTTCATACGCTCCATCAAATGGTCTCGTGTGATTTGCTCAATGTTAATTTAGTCAAGACACTAATTAACTATCTTTTCTCAAAATTCGAGGTTTGACATTATGAAGCAAAACTCGAGATTTGCAACTCAGCACAAATCTCGAGTTGTGGGTGATATCTCCAATTTGTCTTGAGAAGTTAGTAAGTCAAATCTCAAGTTTGCTAGAAAAATCTCGTTTCTGCTTGTCTTGACAAGTCATCTCTCAAAACTCGAGATTTTCATAGTAAACTCGAGATTTGATTTGCTAACTTACTACGACAAATTCGAGATATCACCCAGAATTTGAAACTTGTGTTGAGTTACAAATCTCAAACTTTTCTTCAACATGCCAAATCTCGAATTTTCAAAAAAGATGGCCAATTAGATCTTTACCAAATTATCCTTGAGCAAATCACATGAGTGGACCGCACACAATTATTTAACGAGAGAATGGATAGAATGAGACAGCAAGAGAGAATAGTCAATTTGAGGGTTCAAATACCAAAAGTGAAAAGATATGGACGATTTGCACAATAAAGACAAATGATATGAACGTTTTATGCAAATTAACTTTGAAAAATTTACCCGAAATTTTAACATGTTGTGGAGGGGTATATTTTGTTTTCAACATGGTCTCACGTGTTACCGATTCGATTTTCGATTAAATGTCTGATACATGCAATATTTAATAAATGAAGAGTTAGACAATTGTTTCTCCACAAAGTCATAGGACCATTTATAAGGAGCTGGCCAACGCTTGTCTAGGGCCGAAAGCTCAAGAAAGTTGGTACGTCAATAATAGACTTGTGTGTGATTGTGATAAGACGTTAACTATTTCATTTAATTATTAGGGTCCACAATGTGAACCAAGGATTGATTTCCCACAATGTCATCATGTAACAACCAACCACACTGTAGTGGAGACATAACAATTTAATAATTTATGAAATTGTCGACTTATAACATAATATTATTTGACAAAATGTATAGTTCTCTTTAAACGTGCCAGTTGTCCTTTGCCACGATCAGGCGATCTTTAATGCGTCTCATTTATATGAATTACACCGCCATTTTTTCTGACTTAATACGTCAGCCTCTCGAGCTAATTTCTGCTCTATTTTCAGTTCTATCAAAATTTCAATAACCAACCTTATCATAAACGATTCCCTGTATAAATACTTGATGCTCAGCTTTTTCCTGGATAATGTTTACATTTCCAATCGTAGTTTGTGGCACTGTGAAAACTCAAGGAGATCGAGAATGGAGCTAGGGTGAAAGAGGAGGCGTTTTAGGTGAACACATCGCGGCTCCATCGGCATGGCAACATAAGCAGCCGTCCGGCTGACGGTGCCACAGTGTGTACGATTGAAATACCCCTTTTAAATATATGAATGTGGATAGTATGATGCATTCTTATTTTTCTTCATTCATCAGTTTTAAAGTCTTTTTGTAGGAGAAAGCTTGACAATGGCGTGTAGGTAAGGGGACACAAATATTTGTTTGGTATGTATATTTGTTTCAATGGAAAATGATGATACTTGTACGTCTCAGAGTGTACACCAGATTTTACACCCCTCACATGGAGGGGGTCTGCACACAATAAATTCAGACCCCTCCACGTGAGGGGTGTAAACCTGAGCGTACACCTTTGTGTACGTGTAGTATTTCACTTGTTTCAATAAGCATCGATAGGGACAATTATCTGCACTAGATGGGGGATTTTTTTTTACTGTGTTACTCACGAAAAGTCGGGCATCGCTAACAATTAAAAGATTCAGACGATTATATAAGGAATAAACCTCTCGAGACAAAATCCTAAAGATGGGTTTATGAAGATTACAATTTGCACGAAGCGAAAATGCCTTCAAGCGGCATAAACACGCGAAGAAATTGAAAGTTCGAAGACAAGAAATTGAAAGAAAATGAAATTACGTAGTCTATGTTCGAGAGTGATTTGATCAGACTCTTTCCATGCTATCTTCGCTCTTTTATACTTCCTCGACAGTTTTCTTAGAGAACCATTTAAAACCGTTCATCTCCCAATAACTATCCACTTTCTTCATAGTGGATGATTTGTTGAGAATCTGTCGTCTTTAAAAGTTGTCATTACTCCATTACTTAACCGGTTTCAACCGAGATTCTTGGATTGTGGATTATGATAAGAGTGCTCGTTAATCGTCTCCATAATTGTTTCTTTGGAGGGTTCCCAAGACATTATACTCGCCCAACTTTTGGGCGTATCGCGAGCTTGGGCGATGATAATGCTATGCATCGCTCATATCTTGGGCGACGAGCTGGCTTGAGCGATGGTGAGCCTCCGCTACATAACTTCGCCTCTGGGTTTTTACTTGGTCTCACTCTCATTTGGGCTTGTCCTTCAGATCTCCCAACTGGGCTTCATTCTTTGGATCGTTCAATTGAGCTTCATTTTATATGTCAACAGACTCTTATCACGATGGACACTAGCCCTAAAACTAGGGTTAAAAACCCTCGATGCTAAATAGCATTATTCCTTCTCGCAACCTTCAAGAATCCATTGCCCAGTAGAACCATCATTTTCTTCCCATAAACATATGAAAATTGCTAATTGTACATCACAAGATGTACACGGTACACCCCGATGTACATTGTGATGTACAAGCAGCAAAACCACAAACATATATCATCCACCCAGGGAATGCAAACGGATAAAACTGCTCGCTTGCTCACAGGCTTGACTCTTCTGAATTCGATCCATGGACAGTCCAGGCTCGTATAGGAATTAATTGATGGTCAAGCCAATCAACAAAACTATTTCCCAAGACGAGCCTTGCTCAACTCGTGGTCTACTATTCTTTTTAAGAAATTTTAGTTCATATAAATACCCCACTTCATTGTTTTCTAAATATATAACTTTAATATTCTACAATATAATTTTTGCACTCTTTAGATTTGGCAATTAACTCTTTTATTGTGCAATCTTGAGTTTCACTGCCTATGATTTTTTATTTATTTATAATGACATTATATTATTCAATTCTTAACTTTTTCTTCCAAATATTTCAATTCCAGATGTATTACATCACATGGTTGGGATTAATGACTTCGATAAAATATTTGGTGCTTCCAACTCACTAGAGAGCGTTCCGACTCCCGCTCTTCGATTAGATCATGATGACCATAGATTTGGGAAAACAAATTCAATTGATTTGTGTTAGGTTTTTAGTTGTATTGACAATTCTTTAGACAAATGATAACTGTAAAAGAATTAGATTGTTACAAAAGAGTTGTATAAGTCAATGAATCTTTTGAAGGGTTTTACAGATAAATTAGGAGTCTTTGAGTTTGAGTATGAAATAAGAAGAAAGAGTCGTCGGATTTACGCTAACCTGTCGCCTAACTGATGCTCGAGCGTTCAAAGCAGAATTATTGTCACTCGCTTGTCGCCCGACTCTCGCTAGAACAACACATCTCTCGCTCGACTGGCGCTCGAGCGACTGTATTTTCTGAGAAACCCTAGTTTGCGTTTTCAAGAGTTTTATCTATCATATACCACATAAACATCTCTTATTATAAATACACAATGCTCATTACGATTTTGAGGGTGGTTGATCATTGTTTTACATCTTCATATCATCATTCCAAGAACCAAGAATACTTCCAAAAATCTAGATTAACATTTTGGTTCTTGAGATCAATCAACCACAAGTTTGGGAAAAACATCGAATTCTTATAATCCAAAACTTCAAATTCCTAGATATAATCAGAAATGTACTTACTCAATAGCTTTCAGAGATTGCTGAAAATTGAAGGAGGTTGGACCAAAAGCACAAGAAAAGTACAAGAACGAGGCGTTCTTGACATTCCACCTAAAATAGACAATTCCAAAAAATAGGGAGTAGGTGTGAGTAGAGCGTGTTTTAGTGGATTTTAGATATTGCAAGAATTAGATCATCAAGTCTAGTGAATTTTCTACACTGTAAGTTCATATTGTCTATAGTGTAAACTACTAGCTTGGCCCTGGAGTTTATATCCAATTAAGGGTTTTCTTCGTCATCAAATCTTGTGTTATTTACTGCTTTAATTATTTATTATGGCAATTCAATATAGGATAATTTGATTTGATTGACTAAACATCTTAGAACAATTAAAAAGTGACTTCTTTCTTTTAATTGATAAATTTAGTTATGCAATATTTACCTATTATGTGATTTTATTGTTGAACTAGTAACTTCCAATTTAGATGACATTGAAAAAGATGAAACATAAACAATAGTTTCAAGCAATAATCGAAAAACAAAATGTAAGTGCTCTCGGAACACTTCAAACTGGTTGTCACAAATGCATTAGATGGAAAGTCAAACGGAAAGCACAATGTAACTACTGCAAAGGAAGGTTATCTGCACAATTTATCTATACAGGTACTACAAAAATGCATCGTCATTTGGACCATAATGAGTCTCAACCCCAATTTGATTTTTCTGGTGGTGGAACTTCTAGTTGTCATCTTATTAGTTGGGTTTATTCACAAGAAGCCACGAGTGAAGGTACGGTGATGTTCGTAGCTAATGGCGAGTTTCCATTTAACATAGCGAAAAATGATCACTTGACCAAATTCATAAAGAAATATCTCCAGTCCAGGTATGTACTCTACGCTAGATCTGGTGAATTAATATCTGCTGACCAATCAGGTTAAGGCTAGGCCTAGCATAGAGAATGGTGTGACTGTGTATAAGGAACAAGTGAAGAAGTCTGAGGTTAAGACCATTGATATCTCAGTTGAATTAAGCTCGTGGCCTATATTATGCCGTCACATTTGGATCCATCCAAGTTGAAACCTTCTACTTGATCAATCTTGAATCTTGTGTTGTGAAGCTTTGAAATTTTTATCTTTAATAAAATATTTTCTATTAAACATTTTTTTTCTACTTACGAAAATTATATTCCACCCCCACCTCCACACAGCAATACAAAACTTATAATATATTCCACGTACCAACAAAATATTGAAGTGCTTTTTTTTTTTTTAAAGGGTTTAGTTTTGATTGCACATCGACAGTACATATGACTGGGAAAATATGAAAATGGATCACCAAATTCAAAATGTCCATTAAAGGCCCAAATCCCTCATTAGAATCACTACTTGTGTGCAGCTTCAGTTGCAGCCTCCAACATCATATCTCACAAAGCCCATCAGCTCAGGCCCTTTTAATCTTGAGTTATTCTTAAAACTGCAATCAGACAGCAGATAATCAATCACTTCTTACCCTAAACAACGTGTTTTGATACATAGTATTAGATAATACTAGACCATGGACTGGACGAGGTTTTAATTTCAGTTACCTGTTCTCGGTGAACTTAGAAAAGGAGCCAGTTGTTGGAATTGTACCACACAAATCATTATTGGACACATCTCTGCATGTGAATAACAGATTAATTATATTGTTTGTACACCTGACCAAAGACCAAAGACCAAAGAAAAAGTGATTTTTTTTTATTTTTTATTTTGTTAAAAATTCTTGTCTTATTTTGAATTGACTACTTACAGCTTCTTTAGTTTTCCAAGCTTGCTAAGTTCCCTTGGTATTCTTCCTGTCAGCCTGTTGCTATTCAGACGCCTAAAAATCGGCAAAAACCACTGATAAGGTAGATTAAATAGTACTAGATAGTGTCTGATCTGGTATTAAAGCGAAAGAAGTTTAAAATCAAACATGTTCGAGTACTTACAAGATTCTGAGTTTGGAGAGCTTGGCCAGAGATGGAGGGATAGATCCTGTGAGATTATTATGGTAAAGATCTAGGCTTACAAGATTCTTCAATTTTCCTAGTTCAGCAGGAATTGGACCCACAAAGCTGTTCATGTATAATTCCCTGTAAAGCGACACCAACTATATTAATTAACATTGCCATTGTGTGTCAGCAAAAAACTGAACTGTACCCGCTTACATTCACTTTTTAACGTTCATGAGTCACTGCAAAGGACTGATTGACTCGGAAAAATGCTACTTGTACAAGTTTTTTTAACACATGGGGTTGCAGATGCTGAGGTGGCAAGATTTCTTTGGCTGATTTAACTTTTTTTGCTGTTCAAAATGGTGTGAAATCTTGTCAGGTCAGCATTTTGTAACCCCATCCGTTAAACCAGCCTGTACAGGTAGCATTCCCCTAGTGACTCGTCCCATCCAGTGGGGTTAGGCCATTAATCGTTTCATGCTTTTTCAATCTCTGATTCTTAAGCATTTAAAGAATCTGTACTCACAAATATTGAAGACGCTCTAACTTCCCCAAATCAGGAACTAAATTTCCTGATAGCTTAGCATTTCCCAGGTCACTGTATAACATAGAACAATTAGAATCCTTGTATTTCTGAATTAGTAAAATGGCTGTCTCTCTGTCGTGTAGATTAGATTTATAAGCAAGAAGCTGATACTTACAGTCTGGTGACCCTGTTTTGAGCATCACAAGTGACATGAAACCAAGTACATGGATCCACCAGGGTCGGATCCCAGCTCTGTAAAACATTTTCCGGGTCGTGAACTTCTATCCTCAGTTGAAAAAGAGCATTCCCTGTTAACGAAAAATCACTTCAAAACAACTGCAAATCATAAAGAGAACAAACAGATCTAATATACTATCTCTCACCTTCTAAATTTGCATTTGCTGGCTCTAAAACAAGGAAAAGAAAAAGGTGAAAAAGAACCCAAATGGCCATTGTTGAAGCTCTGGCCTCTGGGGACTTGCAAGTGAAGCTTTTGCAGAGAGATTTTCCTGTTTCTTTTGAAGTATGAAAGTTTGCAGGGAATAAATCAAACACTTTGTTGGGAATTTATAGAGCCAACAAAAGGACCGACTAATTTTGCAGTTAAGGTCCCCATACTTTTCCAATTATAACACGTGAGTCCGGTCCCAGATAATTTTTTCAAGTACATACAAGTGAGCCATCATCACTGATAGAAATAGTGAACTCTCGAGTCTCACATGCTTTGCGTGTCATCTCTTATTTTAAATAGTTTGAAAAAGTTGAGAAGAGGAAAGAAACAAAATAGAATTCAAAAAGCGTAAAAATACATAGGCGGCTGTTTAATCATAATATTGACTGTTTTCATTCAATAAATAGAAATTAACTTGAACGTGAATTTTGTTTGTCGTTGTTTACCCATTTAACGGTTAGATATTAAAATAGAAATAAAAATAGGTGACTGCTTGATCACAACATCGACGATTTTCATAATATATAGAAATTGACTTGACTTTGAAATATGTTTGTCGTTATTGCTCAGTTCGAGGTTAGATATTCTATGCATAGCATTCAAAAAAATATAAATAAAATTGGTAACTGCTAATCACAAGATTGACGAGTTTAACATAATAAATAGAAATTGACTTGAATTTGAATTGTGTTTGCCGCTATTTACCTGTTTAGAAATTAGATATTCTCCGCTTAGCATTCAAAAAGTATAACTAAAAATAGGTGACTGTTTGATCACAAGATTGGCGATTTTCATTCAATGGATAAAAATTAACTTGAATATGAATTTTGTACACGTTTAACATTAGATATTAAAATAGAATTCAAAAAGTATAAATAAAAATAGGTGACGCTTGATCATAACATCGAGAGTTTTTATTCAATAGATAAGAATTGACTTAAATTTTGTTTGTCGTTATTCATCCGTTTAATTGTTAGATATTTTATGCTTAGCATTCAAAAAGTATAAAAAAATGGTCTGTTGATCACAAGATTGAAGAGTTTCATATAATAAATAGAAACTGGCTTTAATTTGAATTTCGTTAGTCGTTATTTACCTATTTAATGGTTAGATATTCTATAGAGAGCAAAACGACAAAGAATCATTAAATACAATAACATTCGACATAAAGTAGATAATTATTCGGATTTTCTCATTTTCATTTAAAAAAAAAATCATTTTGGAACAAATAAAAGTAATAAATCAAAAAAATATGATTGACATATCCTATGGACTGTCGGGGAACATCTCACACTTGTTTAAGTACATTGTAGGTGGAAATACCGACAAGTTAAAGAACATAAAGACCTTGGGAAAATATATATATAAATAAATCATGGATTAATCATTTTTATATACTTTCAAATTTCGAGTTTCTACGCATCGTATCGATTGCAGTTTAGCTAGTAAAAGACTAATGCTTTCAATCTAATTTTTTACAACGAAAGACAAATAGATGTTAATTTCCAAAAACGTTCCAACAAAAATGTAATGTTGAGTGTAGCATGACATTTTTGCTGTCAAGTGGTTGCTGAATATTTGTATCTAAAGTCATGTGATTTAAGTACAAATAGTTGGTAGTTTAACTTTTGTAAGTTATTTGATTATGGTCTTATATTTTGTTGACAACTTGATAGATTTGAGNAAGTCATGTGATTTAAGTACAAATAATTGGTAGTTTATCTTAGTATGGTCTTATATTTTGTTGACAATTTGATAGATTGGAGTAGGTAGAAAGTGTTGACAATCAAGTGTCTTATAAGTTTATATATTAAGCAAGAAACAAAGCCAATGTGTGGTTCTTTTTCTCCATTTCTTCTTCTTCTTCTTAAAAACAGAGAGCTTTCTCTTAAAAAAAACCGGTAAAGATATATACAATCCGGTTAGCTTTAAGTAAATACGGTAAGGGTTATGTAAATCCAGTAAGCTTGCATAAAACCTGTAAGTTTATGTTAAATCCGGTAAGTAGTGTTAAAATCGGTAAGTTTTGTGTGAATCCGATAAGTTCAACTCTTTGAATCAATAATCTTTCAGGTTGCAGCTATACCATGATTCCTCTCTTAGTTTACATGCCTTTTCTAATACGGCTGGGTTGGCAATAACAATGATTGTGTCATTTATTTTGATTGGAATCAACTGAGACTGATTTCTAAAAAGTAAAGAACTATCGCCCGATCCTCAGGACCTCAACTGAGACTGATTATAGTGCTATTGCCATTGTCGAACTCAATTAATTGGGTTTCCTATCTTTTATCTGATCTTTGCATTAATGTATCCTCATGTTCTGTGATTTATTGTGATAACAATGGCGCCAATCAATTATTTTCCAACCCAATTTTCCACTCAAGAATGAGCTTGTCGTCAGCCGATCAATTAGCTAATGCTCTCACGAAATCACTTCATCCTGCACGCTTTCTCGAGCTCAAATTCAAGATTGGGCTGTGCTCTCGAGTCCAATCTTGAGGGGACGTAGTAACAGATTTTATCTTCATCTATGTAGTTTAGAGTTATCTACCAATACTAGTTTGCAAACTTACTTTCTGTTTTATTAATAACTTGTGGGATCTTGTTTTAATATCGTGTGATTTGGGCCTTTTCAGTTGAAATAAAGAGATTTTTTGCATTATGGATACATATACTATCCATGCAAATTCTATATTAAAGTTTTGAAAATATAACTTTAAATTTATTCCTTCATTAGCTTTAGAATCATATTCTCTTTAACTAATAAGAAAGCAGTTGATGCAAACAACATATACCTTTGATAACTATTAGTGATTTGAAAATTATTTTTTCTACATACTCCTTTTCAACCATATGTCACACAATAAAATATTATTTTTTAACCACACATTCTCCTAAAAATTACTATTCCAAATAATGGGTTTCAAACAGGAGCATAAGCATTCTGTATTTTGCTAGATAAGCATTCTGTATAAGAAAATATACAATTCACAAACTACAGAGAAAGAAAACTTGATCAGGCTGACCAACATCAGAATAATCATGTCCACCATGCCAATAAGCATTCTGTATTTTGCTAGAGGTCTTGCATTTTCAATGATGGGAATAACACCCGTCCTCTTCTTCTCCATGTTGAGCAAGTCTCTATCACTTCTGTGAGAAAATTACACAACATACACCACTCCAGTCTGCCAATAACGTAATTACAAACAAGTTTTCATAAGCAACACTCCATGAAATACATGGAGAAATGATATAACTCCCACAAGGAAAATTACTTACAGGGCCAACCAGATTAGATACGTGAGAAACAATTGTTCATGGAGCAGCTCCAAGATAAAGGACACAAGCACCAGTTTTCTACTACTAACTTCTAACATAAAAACTTTGAAAGCAAATATAACAACTTCCATGGAGGAAAAAGAGCATTAGAAGTATCGTAATTCATACAAAACAAGAATTTGTATACTGATCTAATATCTGCAGAACCAATTTAGACTTGACTTTAGTTACTTTCCGAAAGCATTCCGTTCCAAAATGGCAGTTAGAACAAACAAAGACAAGCTAGAACAATTTAGAAATTTATTTATCTTCAGAGTGCTATTAAAAATATATTCACCTCTTATTTAAATCTATTTTCCACTTCTCCATCAAACTATTTGAAATTAGAAGACGAAATTCGATCACCTATGAAGAACTAACAAGATTTTGGTGATAAATAGATATGTTTCCAGAAAGGTAGATAGCTAGAAAAACATTTGTACTCAAGAGTGTAAGTCTATCAAAAAGGAAATATCTCACACGTATGATTCACTTTCAGGCTTCATAGTAAGCTAGCTTTTTTCCCCAGCCTAAATTTATACTTATTCCAAACCAACCCCTAAAACTAAAAACATAAACAGGAAAACCCAAATTTGTCTCTCAAATATCAAGTTCCCTAGTTAGTTCTCTGAACAAAATAATTACTTAACAACAAAACTGCACTATAACAGAGGAAAAATCATTTTCTACATGCATCGGTAGTGTGAGAAACAAAATGAAGAGGACTCTACCTTATGGGTGTCGGACATAAGAGGCTCCCTTGCTTGGTGATCTTCCCAACACGGATAGAAACAAGAGGCATGCACAAACACCTAGCCAGCATACCCACTTCTGATGGCTTAAAGTGCTGTTTCATTATCACAGTAGGTAGAAGTAAGTTGAGTGCACAGCCTTCTCTATATGTAATTGAAGTATCTCTACTACAAAAGACTAATAATATATCTTCCTTTGACAACTAGCTTGAGAAATGTAACAAACCAAATACGTTTGGGGAAATTAATTATATATGGAACTTCAATTTCTTTCAACCCACAAAGTATTAACGGAGTAAGTAAACATCTTCAAATCTCGAGAATATGTGAATCACAATACAAGTAAAGTCGGTTTGGGCTAGGAAATTGAATGAGAAAATCTTCGTCCAAAATTGCATATATATTTCACCGATTACATTTCCAAACAATAAATTCTACCCCTCCATACAGAACTTATTAAAACCAGTACATTCAAGAAACTAGGTTTTCTTTTGATTATTTATACTTGATTAAGGTAGGCCAGCAAACAATCCTCAGCTGCGCCGGGGATATACACAAAAATGGCCAAAATAAAC
>CAIGRS010131052.1:0-26513 GCA_903798395.1 Fraxinus floribunda
ATATATATCTATATAGATATATATATATATATATATCACAATATTTCTCTCTCAATTATTCTATTTTTGGCTATGGGTAATCATTTCTTTTAATTCTGCTCTCTCTATCAACTATATTAGGTATTGCCAACGAGGTACAAGTTAAAACTCTTTGACTTCGTCTCTGGACTTAGAGCTACCAAATCCCTAAATTTAACTTGTGGAAATGATTAAAATGTTGTTCAAATGATAAAAATAGCGTTCTTACTATTTGGTTATAATATAAATTGCATGGCTACTAGTATTTAAGTGATCGTTTGGAGTATTTTCAACCTTATTGCTTGACTTTTAAGTATTGGTACAAAAACTTCCAGTAAGAGAAAATTTAGGTATTGAACTTTTGAGTTTGAACCCTCTTTTCTCATTCATATTAAATTTATTCATTTCTTCTCCTTTGAAAGTGTCTCCCCACAAAGAAAATGTATGCAAGGTAGAAATTAGTACCTAAAATAGTAACAATGTGGATGTAAGAATGGTGGAATCCCAATCTTCTGATGCAGCTCCATTAATCGTCTGCCTAGGAGAGCGTATAATCCTAGTGGGGCATTAGAAATCAACCACATGGTGGTAACTGTGACTAGATATTCGATCTTATACTCATGAAATATTGACTGGGAAGGCGTTGGTGTTTCGATGCCATCCAAGGATAATGCTATGGGTACATAGCATTATCCATAAAGAGCAATTATGTCAAATGCTATGTGTACTTTTATATACACATAGCATAATTCGTGTAGCTAAGGTTGGGAATGGGAAGGGACGATGACTTCTGAAGACCAATAATGGTCAAAATTTACATCTAATGTGACAAATGATAACTTGGCATCGTGGTGTGAAACATTTTATACTTCGGATTTGAATTATGCTATTTGTACATGAAAAATATACATTTTTATTCACATTCAATGATGTGTAAAAATTTGTGGCATTGATCGTTTTAAGTATTATTAAAATTAATGGCAAAAACATTTGTCACCTCACACACTACCAACTAAATTGTACCGGTAGCCTCGTTCTTCGAATTTAGTTAAATTTATAATTCCTTAGCCTATTGACACAACGACCACCCATCTCCTAGTTGTATGGCTTTTAACAAATCCCAATTAGGACCAATTCGACGAATAAAGCCATTTGTACAATCTTTGTTGGCAATATATGTGTTCTAAAAATCCGTATCGTTGATTTAAAAAATAATTTTTAAAATGGATGGCGTAAATTCTTGTCAACTCATGATAATCAACAAAGTTGTCAACTATAATTGTACACGTAGCATGGTTCCAAATAAAAATGAATTCTATTTATATATTTAAACTTCTGTTAAATCGAGATTTATTTATTTTTATTTTTTTTGGTTTTATACATTGGACGTTCTGTGATAATTCAAATTGAAAAAATAAAAATCAATACAAGCGCTTACCTTTAACGCATGGATATAAGCAACATATATTCATATTTGGTGGATATTTTAATTTAAATCAAAATTAACAATTAATCTCAAATATTAGTACTCATAACTTTTTAACCATGCATTTCATTAATTTTCATTAAAATCTAATTTTAATTCCCACAAAACAAGAACATATTAAGGCTCTGTTTGAGCCACATTATTGTAGAATGAGAATGAAAAATATAGTTATTCTTGGAGCCCACACAAAAGATAGAAATTGAAAATTGATGACTTGATGTGATGGATAACGATCATATTTTTCATTTTTATGGTGAAAAATGAGAAACAAACGGGGGCTAAATGGACAAATTTTAATTGCTATTTATGTATATATTCTAAACGTATTGTTATTTATATTGACAATGATACTTAGATAATTTTTTGTTACTAAATTTTTTTTAACTCCTTTCTGTTCTAAAGCATGCTACGTAATGTGCGTTTTGATTTGTGAGTATTTCTAATATGTAATTCCAGCAATAAATAGTTGACTTATATTTCTTAAATTTCATGTGTATATAATTCTTACCATGATAATAATGATTATGTTATAAAAGATAATTAGTACAAAATGTCCTCATCGTTTGTATTTATCGTACAAATCATCCCTATCGTTTCATATTTGACATTTACGTTCTCATTTGAATCTTTTTTGCGGAGTTGATCATGTCCGTCTCATTCCATCAATTCATTCCGTCAAATACGGGTAATTAGTGCAAAATGTCTCTATCGTTATACATTCATTACGCAAAACATCCTTATCATTTGCATTCATTCTCCAAAAAGTTCTTATTGTCTATTTTTATATGTTAAAGCATTGTTAGATAACTAGTTTACTCTTCTCTTTAGATAAACAAATAGAAAAGGAAAAAAAAATATAAAATAAATAAATAATTACAATCAAAGTCTTAAAATTTTCAAATATTGAAACGAGTTCCACTTGCAATAATTTAAAACATCATTTAGCCAAAAAAAAAAAAGAATCTGATATGAAATGGACAATTCATTCAACTCAACGAAGTACAACTTGTGACTTCACACACTACAGGTAAAAAAACCCGACTCCAGCCAACCTACGCAATCAGTACTTGAACACCCCCGCACACAGTGGCAACATAAAGTTGTAACTTTAGTGAAAACAAAAAGATGTTGAAACACGAAACTTGATTACAGGAAAATAACTAAATCCCTAAATATTGCCACAGTGAGATGGGAGTATGGATGGTGGTCATGGCTAGTGCGAAATTGGATAAGGAATAAGAATTATTTTATTTTTTTTAAAAATCTTGTTTTTCTTTCTTAATTATTTTCTTACTTTTTTTTTATACTTTTAATTCCCTTTTTAATTATTTTGGTGGGGGTGGAGGGTAAATGATGGGGTTAGGGGTAGGTGGAGTTAATTGAGAAGATGAAATATTTTTCTTTTTTTTTTTAAAGTATGTTTTATATTGTTTTACATGCGACTCGCTTGTATTTTTCTAAAATCTGAAATCTAGCTGCAATAATTTTTTTTATTATATTTATTCTTTCTTTTCTATTTGTTTATTCAAAGAGAATGATAACTTAGTGATTTTACAATATTTTAATAAAAAAATATATTATAAAATCTTTTTGCTTAATGAAGGCATGTATGTTTTGCTCAATGAAGGCAAGCGATGAAAACTTTGTACACCATTTAGTCATATTTCATAGAAGGAATTGACGGAATGAGACAAAAATGACCAGCTTCAAAAAGAAAAAAAGTAAAAATAAAAAAATGAAGAGGTTGAAATTAGGGTCCAATTGTCAAATATGAAATGACAGGGATAATTTGCATGAAGACGTTTTGTGCTACATAAATAATAAATGAAAAAAATACAAGAAATAGAAAGAAATAAGGAGGACACCCGCCCCCACGTGTCTTTTCTTGAAATGGTAAAAAATTGTAAGTCGTACAAAAGTCACATTGTTGTTAGTCGTACATAAAATAAACAGGATTTCTTTGACTCTGGGCCTCGGTTCCGCTCCAAATCTTTCGTGATCCATAAGGTGCGATTTTCGATTGAATTCTCACCTGGGTTTTTTTTGTTTTTGTGAATGCTCATATAGGTTTCCGTTAGAAATTTAATTGAATCTGGAATTTATGGTCATTTTGTGAATCCGAGGAATCTAACAATGAGGACGTAATGTTGTCTCGTTTTTGTTTGATTCTATCTTTGAATTTTCTTTTGACGTGTGGGCTGCATTGTTATTGAGGTGTTTGGAGTTTTAAATGATGAAGTTTTGAGCTGTTTGATTAGTTATTGGACGAAATGTATTAATTAACTGCTATAATGAAGTTAGATTTAATGGATCTGGTGTTCACAAGACTTTTCACATAGTAATGTCAATTGAATTTCGTAGCTGCTATTATTTGGATCTGCTCATTCCGGGTGCAATAAACTAGAGCAGTCTTAATTACAGAACTTCCTTTTTTGTATGAATTGAGTCCCCGCTTGCTTCATGATATGTAGAGTTGAGAGTGTCTCATTAAATTATGTCTGGTTTTCTTGTCTTCCTATTATTTTCTCTAGTTTTTATTTTTTGGCCGGGTTATTTGGTTCATTACTTGACATTAAGTTTTAGCTCAAAGGTCAATGCTTCTTGATTAGTATGAACTTGTATTCTCTACTATAATTGCCTGCCATTGGTACGGAAGAAATTTTAATGCTAGAAAGAATGATCACTCGATCTTTGTGCCTTCAATGATTAATCTGAATTCCAACTGTTAACTTTTAACTTTTATCAGTTTCTTCAGATATTTTAATAACAACCGAAAATCTTTTGTTCTTCTTTAAATTGTTTCTTTTATTGGTTGCTTAGATTGGTAATATTGCATTAGATCATAATAAATCAGTGTTCTTCAGTTTTGAAATCCCCTATCTGAAACAAAATATTGAGATTTTATTTTAGGATCTCAATATAGTTTAGTTGAATGTTGGAAAGAGTTTTTAGGAATTTTTGCTCCAAGGCCACAATTCCGAGCCATAGTTTATTAATCTGCACCATATCAAAGAACCAATAAATTCGTCATAAAATTCAGTGGGCTCATCACTTCTCATTGATAGATCCAGCAAGTGGTATAGCTGGAAATTTCTTCTTTCCAGCTACACCTTTTGGACAGCATATCAGCCTCTTTAGCGCCTTGATATACGACTCACAAAAAATTGTCCGTTTCCCTCAATTACTGCTTTAAAATTTACGTTCTTCCACTTTTGCACTCTAGATAGACTGGTTTCTTTACTCTTTCATGCGTGGATTAATACGTGTCGTGATGGACCGACTAGTTTGATGAGATGTGACACTTATCATTGTTTCCTATTACAGATGTCAATATAGAGTTCCGTAGAGCTGCTAGCTTCTTCCTTTTCGCATGCATAAATATAGAGGGCTAAAGACTCATTTTTAGTTCGTATTAGGGTTATCTAATAGCGTTTCACATACACTACTGAATTCAGGCTGCTGAAATTGATACAATAAAGGGGATCATCTCTTCTCAGGATGAAGGCTTTAATTCTCGTAGGAGGGTTTGGCACTCGATTGAGGCCATTGACTCTTAGTGTCCCTAAGCCACTTGTTGAATTTGCTAACAAGCCTATGATCTTGCATCAGGTATGTTATTTGAAATCCGCAGCTTTTTTTATTTTGAATTATTTCATTGATTTTGACAGTCAAGATCGGCAAATTTGAACCCCTCCATGTTCATGTGTATCTCTATTCAAATATGCAAATTCCACTTTGTTTTTATTTATGATTACAGAATTTCAGCATTGTTTGCTCATTCAGAATCCTTGACTTCTACTTGTTATTCTTATTTCTAAATTTTTTCATTTTCTTCCAAAATGATTATAAAAATTTGTAAACATTCTTTATTTCAGAGGCTTGGTTTTTTTTTTTTTTTTTTTCAAATCAATCCATAATTTTTAGCTCTTCTATAATACTATTCAATGCTATCCAATCCTCCTTGCCAAATATACCATAAATATTTGTCCATTATGCATTATAAATATGCCATTTGACGTTGAATCAGATAGAAGCTCTCAAGGCTATTGGAGTGACTGAGGTAGTCTTGGCTATAAATTATCAGCCCGAGGTAAACCTTGCAAGTTCAGTCATATTGATTAAATATTTTTATTGTGCAAAAAAAAAAAAAAAAACTGGAGTATGGCTAACGAAGAGACTACCTTCTTTTTCAGGTGATGCTAGACTTCTTGAAAGAATTTGAGGCAAAGCTTGGGATTACAATTACATGCTCACAAGAGACTGAGCCACTTGGAACTGCAGGTCCCATCGCTTTGGCCAGGGATAAACTGATAGATGGTTCTGACGAACCATTTTTTGTTCTTAACAGTGATGTTATCAGTGAATACCCACTCAAAGAGATGATTGAGTTCCACAAATCCCATGGTGGTGAGGCATCTATAATGGTGACCAAGGTAACATCACGATAATGTTCGAAGTCCCTTATTGACTAAAGTTTGTTGACAAGAAGCTAATTTTACTTGTTGATATAGGTGGACGAGCCTTCAAAATATGGTGTTGTTGTTATGGACGAATCCACTGGACAAGTGGAGAGGTTCGTCGAGAAGCCAAAATTATATGTGGGTAACAAGATCAATGCTGGCATTTACCTGCTGAACCCTTCAGTTCTTGATCATATTGAATTACGTCCCACGTCAATTGAGAAAGAGGTGTTCCCTAAAATTGCTGATCAAAAAAAGCTCTACGCGATGGTCCTCATCGGGTTTTGGATGGACATTGGACAACCAAAGGATTACATCACTGGCCTGAGACTTTACTTGGACTCCTTGAGAAAGAAATCTTCACCGAAATTGGCCGCTGGATCTCACATTATTGGAAATGTCCTGGTGGATGAAACTGCCAAAATTGGGGAGGGTTGCTTGATTGGACCAGATGTTGCAATTGGCCCTGGCTGTGTAGTAGAATCGGGTGTTAGGCTTTCACGCTGCACCATAATGCGGGGGGTCCGCATCAAGAACCACTCGTGCATTTCAAGCAGCATCATTGGCTGGCACTCAACTGTTGGGCAATGGGCTCGCATAGAGAACATGACCATTCTTGGAAAAGACGTTCATGTTCGGGACGAGATTTACAGCAATGGAGGCGTGGTTTTACCTCATAAGGAGATCAAATCTAGCATCTTGAAGCCAGAGATTGTAATGTAAAGATCTGTGTTTGTAATATAGTGTGTGGTGTTTGAGATTTTTGTTCATTTCCTACTTTCAGTTCTCTTTCATTCCAATTGTAAAAGTCAAGTCTTTCGGTCCATTTAAGGTTCCATTTCAATTAAAGTCGCAAGTATGGTCAGTTGTGTAATCTCTAGTGTAAATAGATATAAATTATCAATTTCTTTGTTATTGGCATATATTTGATTTGAGGATGGCTACATAGATAGTTTTGTGCATATTATCAGATGATTATTTGTTGAAGTTACGTTTATATTGTTCTGTTCCACATAATATCGTGTTTCTTCCTTCGAGCAGTTGTATGTTCGACATATATTAAATGATTTGGGACATGGAGGATTTGTTATCGAAAATTCTACTGACTTCCTTCACAAATTCTACCGCGTTGGAGTTGGTTAAAACTTTTTTGTCATATTTTGTTTGTAGGAAGAATACCATACATGATGTTCTGTCTCTTGGCAGATTGTTTATATTTATTTTGTTTGTTAGTCAAGAAATGATGTGGGAGTCGACGTCATGGTAAAAATTATGAATTTTGCTATTTGTACAAGTATCAATGGCAACTTTGTTGACAATGTGATGTGTTGGCAAAAAGTTGTTGGCTACAAAAATAACATTTTGTTAAATTGTCCATGACATAATGCCACGTGATATTTTGTAAACGAAATTGTACACCAGGCATGGCTCGTTAAATTATAAGGAGAGCCACGTCAATTTTAATGAAAAATTAGTGATCTTACAATATTTTAATGAAAAAAATATAGGCTTATTAGTACAAAACGTCCATACGTTTGACAGTTAGTGTGCAAAACGTCCAAACGTTTCATTTTTTTGCATTTTCGCCCATCTTTCAACGTTTCGGTGTGGAAAACATCCCTTTCACTATTTTTTTGTGTAAAATGACCAAAATACCTTCAGTTTTAAATAAAACAAATAAAATGAAAAGAAAAATAAAAAATAAATTGTAATTATATTCCCAAACTTTTTAAAAAGTGCAAGTGAGTCCAAAAGTCTTACTAAAATGCTTAAGCACAAAACGTCCCTACGTTTGACACTTAATGCGGAAAACGTCCCTACGTTTCAAACATGTTTGTACTTGCTTAATAGCACAAAACGTCCCTACGTTTGACACTTATTGCGTAAAACGTACCAAACTTTTTAAAAAGTGCAAGTGAGTCCAAAAGTCTTACTAAAATGCTTAAGCACAAAACGTCCCTACGTTTGACATTTAATGCGGAAAACGTTCCTACGTTTCAAATATGTTTTTACTTGCTTAATGGTACAAAACGCCCATACGTTTAACACTTATTGCGAAAAACGTCCTTACGTTTGACGTTTTGTGCTTAAGCATGTCGATCCTTTTTCTTGTGACTCAACGGTAATTTGATCTCTCGAATTTTTGGTAATATATATACTTGATAGTTCTGAAATTGATTTCTAAGGTTACTGCAAAACATTATTTTAGAGTACACATATCAGCATTCAACTGTCATATTTAATATCATTCATTTTCTGGCTGAGCATTTTGTTGCTCTTTTTTTTTTTTTTGGGGCAGAAAAAAATTTAATCATTTCTATAAAACGTTTTAAAGTCAGAAATGTGTACATCATGAATTCAAAATTGTGTTCGTGTGTTGATCGTGTCAATCACAAGTCATTTAAATCGAGGCCAGAAGCCAAAGCATGACATAAGAAGATACAGCAAGAAGAGACCATGATGCAAAAGCAAATGCTATGGATATCTGGAACATATTGCACGAGAAATTAGTCTCTACTTTGCAGATATCTGTATCTTTAGTAAAGAGTACCGCCACACCAGCTGATGAACATGATGCTGCAAGTGATAGAGTCGCTGTCACCTGCAATCACGAGTTAGATCTTAAAATCCAATATGTCGAGTTCAAGCCAAGAATAAAAATAATTCTATCTCAAAAAAGAGAGTTAAGACCATGTTTGGTACACCGGATTAGTTCATACAAAGAATTAAGTATAAAATTATAATAAATATTAATAGGTAGATTTTTTATTTTTTTTAATCAAAACGTTTGTGATGGCGTGTTTTATTAATAATAGAAATAATATCAGAAAACAGCTTAGAAGGGGGCCAGAGCTAACCTCCAGCAAGTGAAAAGTAAAATGCCAGAAACCAAACTAAGAGACTTGTCCCACCAACATGGGAAGTACATGAGAAAATAAAGAAAAAAAGGCTTAAATATTCAAGATTAGCCAGCCGACTTCCCTGAACCAAGTGCTCTCTTCAGAACAAAAGATTCACTCAGAAGCCAACCTATTCCAAAGTTTGATCCTTTGACAAAAGCTCATCCACACCTTTGTAATAGCTCTCCACAGTCCCAACCTCAAAATCTGTACCTATTTCATAGAGACATTAAACCATACCTCTTTGGCAAAATTTCAGAAAGCTAAGTAGAACTGCTCCAAAGTTCTTATACTAGAAAATTCCACCTCTCAGTCACTTAGTTATCTTCAAGAGAAATACTCACTTCTAAGCTTCATATCTTTGTGACCAAAATCTTGAGATGGATAATGTATGCCTGAAAGACATGAACATTGATGATGATCTGGACAATGCAGATTATGTAAGTTAAAAGACAGAACATCTCGTGCCTACAGATATTTTGGAACCTGATCACGTTATAGCAAGGTATCACTGTAGCTGTGGAAATTTATGTAGTGTTCTCAGCCATCTTTCCAGACACGAAGTGCTCACTTCTAAACACGAGTTTCTTTGTGAAGCCTATAATCATTACCACCTTCAGAATTTAATCTTACAACAGCATCTTATCCTTTTACAATTGTGAATAGCATTCTGCAGTCCCGACTTCAAAATCTGCTCCTATTTAATAGGTGATCATGTTAAACCACAAATTTCCTATTCTTTCTAACCTCAGCAACTAATTTTAAGTAAACCAGGTTGAGTTTCTCCAGTGTTCTTTTGAAAGAAAATGTCATCTCCCAGTGAGTCAGTGCTAACTTCAAAAGAAAATTCTTCAATAAAATTTCTCTTGCTGCAAATATCTCAGAATCTGATCATTGTTGTAATACAGTGTCAGGGTAGAATTACACATGCGCGCGTATTAGTGTAGAATTATCAGCCACCTTTTCCATCAATAAATGTTCTTTTCAGAACAAAAAAAAACTGCTTCTCTATGAAATTTCTACCAAAACGAAAATCTTGATATGACAAAGATACACATTATATCCACAAGCATTTATTTGGATTATGATTGTTGCTCTGGTATTTCATTGTCCCAAATAAAGTGTGTGAAAGATTTGAATGGCATCTAACTTTGGGATATGCAATCCACTTTGAGTACCCTTTAGGAATTTGCTCATTCAATCAGTGGGTATCATGGGTGCAAAGAGTCTAAATGAATTGAACAATCAACAATAGGTTATTCAAGCTTGGCTTGATTGGTTAATGAACTGATCTTAAACTAGCTTAAATAGCTAGCAAAAATCACTGTAATTAAATATTCAAACTCAACTTAAATGTCCAAACCCCATCCCTATGAAAAGAAAAGAATCTCTCTCCCTCTGTCCAGGTATTCATTCTACTCTACTCCATTGGGGACGAGGGATGGGAAAATTCCAGAACACCGAGATAAGTCAGTCAGTCTAGTTCCAAAGAAACAAAGATTATATGTTGTTTCGGTGACATGGAAAACCAGCCACTCAGTCCAAGTCTTTATTTTTATAAAAAACTGAAACCAACGAGATAACAAATTTTTAAACTTTTTGAGTAATTGTCAAGGTTTGTACGGTTGATATATAATCCACCATACCTAACTTGTAATAAAAGATGTCAAAATAGGTCAAAATCTGTTTGAATGGCTGAATTGATCTGGCCTTTGAGTGATCTGTATATTATATATAAAGTTTACAAGAGAGCTATAATGGAATTCTACCAATTGCCGAGTGATTCTAGCAGTCTAGGTTTATATGGAAACTATTCTAACTGTACAAGCCTACGTAAATTAAGGAAAGAAGAATAGAAGGAAATAAGATTGATTATGGACAGCAAAGCTGTCCATTGACAAAAGAAACTCCTAAACCTAATTGGTGGAGCTGGAATAGAACCAAACAAATTAATTATGACTCAATGGCTTCAACTATTGAACCAGACTGGACAAAAGTAACTGAATTTAGACCAGTTAGGTTTGGTGCTTGCAACTGGGCTCAATAGCAGCAAACCCTTTTTCTTTGTTGACCACTGTGATTTCTCATGCAATAAGCCAAACCAAATAAACAACTCATTTGAAGTTCATTGCCTGTTTCAACAGCTCATATAACTAAAACACACTCTCCTTTTCAAGGAGATTGAATAGAAATGATCCCTTGAAATTAATTAAAATGAAAAATATATAAATAAAGTACATCAAGCAATACTAGAGACACGAAAAAATTGTCATTGAAAAATGTCCCAAGCTTTGTTCTGCACTTACCATTTTTAGCTTTTGTTACGGTACTTCGGCATTGTTTCTCAGGTTGTGTACCTCCAGAGATGCTAAACGTGAAGTGAGAAATTTAAATGTGAATTTAGTACTTGGTATGAAGGACATTTCAACGGTTACGATGATCATAGTTTTAAAATATTTGATCTTCTTTTTTTGACCAAGATTTTAGAGCACTTTGAATCCCAACCACAATTATGTATCAACCATCATAATGACGTCAGATGAATGATTTGGCAGTAAGGGTGACCTGAGCCAGTTGAATGGGTGGAAAATTAAACTTGTGGATGGATGATGACGCCTCATGAGGACAAACAAAGAGAAGCACACTAACAGCATTATTATTGTCCCTAACAGAGATTCTCGATCTTTAAGGAATACAAAGTGTTGACAGATGTGAAAGGTAGGGGTGGTGGGAGCGAGCAAACAGGAGTGTTTGCACCTGCCCATGTGCAAGAGAGGAAAAGAGAGATGGGAAAGTGAGGCAAGATTCATCTCAATTCAGAGGGAGTTTCAGGTGCTCCATCCATAATCAATTGCCACTTTTCAGGTCTCCTGGAGCCTGTGCTAATTCTACAGCCCTGAAGTAAATTATCTCTTATTCACAATGCAAGTGGTTATGTTATGCTTTGCATATTTCCTAATACCCTCATGAGAGACATTTACAGTTCACTGATTTACTGCTAACGTAAAGAGTTTTATACAGCACAAATGAATGACAGCTCTTCCTGGGAAAGTAGAAAAAACAAATCAAAACGACAAGAATATCATGCAGACATTTGACATTTGACACTTAATGCATATCGTATATGCATTAAATTAGAATCATATATTCATTAAATTATAATCAAAACCTGAAAGGTTTTGTAGATCAAGATAAATTCCTTGAGCCAGAAAGAAAAAATATGAAAGAAATAAAGAAAGAAAGAAAAAGTACAAGTCAACTTCTGGGCATTGTGGACTGTTGATTAAGATGGGTTGACAAGGGGAAAGTAGCAATTATGTGAAATCATTGCAACAGTTTCCTTCGGCCAGTTTCAAATGTGGCATCCTAATTACAATTATTGATGAGATAACAGCATGCTCTTGGAAGTAATGAAACAAAAGAAGCCAAAGAGGAATTAGTTACCCAGTCACCAACAACAAACAGGCTCACAATGATTTGATTATGCAGGTCTTTATTGAACTTCAAAGCATGTACGTCTATGCAGGCAAGTCCAAAGCTCCATAAAAACTGAAGCCCCATTGATGCTATTAAGTAGCTGAACAAATTTTTTCTCCAATTAGCTGAAGCACTGTAATAATTAACCACCCCTAGACAGTTGGAATTTAAAAAGGGGAAGGGAAATTTGGAAAAATGATCCAAAAAGTGAAGTCTTTGATTTTCTATGCTTGAAAATGATTCAGCATTCCAAGTGTTATAAATCAAGCAAGAACACCAATTACGATTTTAATAATAATTTTATTACTTTGTACAGAGCAATAAAATTGTTGCATAAAAAAGAAAAAGACATAAAAAGTAAATAAATAGAGAAGTTGAGGGAAAAATAACTTTGAACAAATCTATATACTAGCTCGACATATAACTTAAGGAGAAAGAAGAAAGTTCAAATTGGTATAACAGTGTGCTGAAAATCTCAACAAAATATTGACGGCACTGCACAGGAATGGGTGGACACTCAGGACTCAAGCTACATATTATTGCAAGAAGATAAAGTTAATGTTAAATATGGTTGTACGAGTCCTAACATTTCAAATACCTGAAGTTTTTTTATCACTGCTGTGTTATTAAAAAATAAATAAAAAATAGTAGACAGGTTCTACAATGATCCATGAATATAGATTTCTTTCCATCAAGATTAACCAATGGTAAAAGAATATGTGGTAAAATTATGCAATCTAAGATGTCTAATATAACTGAATAGCATGGAGTTTGCAAACCTCATATTTTACTAGATGCATTAAATGGAAATTATTACAGCTTATTTAAGGTATAGTTATTTGTAAAAATTTAATTAATCATGGTGCTCAAGATTTGATTAAAAAAAAAAAAAACTTCAGACTTAAAGAAAATGAAGAGAAGCACAGCTTATCATGAAGTTCTAAGCACGGACTGTGATATCTAAGTTACGCAACGTCTCAACCAAGTATTACTTAAACTAGTAGCTTCATGTATAAATTGTCTAAACCACACGTGATCATTTTACTTAATGATACATTATTATTTGATGTTCCATCTTCTTGTTAAGTGGACCGGCCAAGACCTTGAATTTTGATTATCATTCTTGTATTTAAACGGTGTGAGATTTTACACTTAACAATCATGATATATCCAACCCAAACACTGGGATTAACAATACATCAAGATATGCTGTACCAATTCAACGGGCTAGAAAGATTACCTTTCACTCTTAGTCTTATCTACCAAACTGTCACGTCAACACAGTATCTCTCCTTCAGATGTCACCACAAATTATTTGCTAGATCATCACAAATTACTTTACCACTTACATACTTCAAAATTCCGGGGACTCCAGTGAAACATGGAAAACGCAAACACTATATGTAGTCATCAAGCAAATTAAACACCAAGTTTACGAAAAGTTACTAAAATCAGAAGTACAGCCCAAGGCAAAATAAATTCTCACCCACACACCCCCTCACCTTTAAAAAGGAAAAAAAAAAGAAAATTAGGTTCAAAGGTATGTGTGTATTACGCGTAACTATATGATAAATTGATGGTTTGTCTCAGTTGTGTAGAACATCTGATTACATGAGAACATTCACGTGCATTATACTGTCGAGGAGGAATCTCTTTCAACGATCACTAGTCATTTCTTGAACCAACAAATTGGGTAGTCCTATCTTCTTTATCTACCCCTCCTTACAAATGAAATAATTATTCCAAAGACAAGAAATTAGTGCATATTTCTTCTTTTAGAGCTGACTCTTCTTTTTCATTTTTATGGAATTGATCAAATTGCAAGTGGAATAACCCAATTACGCTAAAAGAAAACAATACCCCAAGCAGATTCATATTTTCCAATCCCCACATGTAAACCCAGAAACAGGAAACAGATGAAAAAAACAATGAAACTTTCAAGAAATAGCAGTGACCAAGAATGAAATTACCAAAAGGCAGTAGTAGTAGAAAACCCAGACGCAGATGCCATAATTCCAATTGAAGAAGCTGCAAACAAACTCTGCCCAATCCTTAATATGAGCCCACTTTTTGTTCCTGGACTCCCAAACAGCTCTTTCATCTCTCTATTTCTCTCTCTAAGTGCATGTGTTTAGTAAAGATTGAATCTTTATGAGATGGGTTTTGCTTTCCCAAAAATCTGGGACAGTTGGAATTGGATGCTCCTAGACTGTCAGAACATTCCCATGTTTATACTTGTTGTGAACAAGAACAAAGTAGAAATCCCCTTTCCTTTAATGGCTGTAAAAATGAAAGTAACAATTATGTTTTAATATAATTTTTGTGACGTTTTTTACAGTATTTATTCATTGTTGACAAGAGTGAAGATCGGAGGCGTAAATTGGATGGGATCTGAATCATCTGTTATGATCATATACGCGACTCTTTCAACAATACCAGCCAATGAAAATGACAAACATACCACTTTTACATAAGATGTGATATTTTTGAAAATTTTATGGTAAAAAATTAGAAAAAAGTTACAAGATCATGTACAAAATTGTATTATAAAAAAAATTATAATTAAAAATAAGGGTGAATTGGGACTAACTCTTGAGATTGTCTTGTATTTATTTAGTTTTTGACAGTCAAAACAAATTACTGAATTAGTTAAACATGAAAAAGTTGATGCTTATTTTAACTTTTAACTTATATTTTTGAATTGAAAGAATTGAACCGAAACGAATCATCTTCAAACAACACACTCCAGAAGCCAAAATTTTGACATTACAACATTTTGACACAAAAGTCCTTAATACGTATTTTACTCTTATTTCATTTTCTTATGGTCTTGTTGATGTGACAAAATAATAAGATAGTTTTTGATCAATTTTTATGGATTTTAATTAAATAAGGGTATTATAATGCTGAACTGTTACAACTATTTTAAAAAATATTAGTACAAAAATCTCCAATTTCATCAATCCTTCATCCGTCTTTACATGTGAATAAATTGAAACAAGTCATCCTAATCATGTCAAACTACAATAATTTCAACCTCCTAATTTTTTGCAACTGCCCATTTGGTGAAATTCAATTGGTTGGTGAGGTCAGTGAGAACATGCTGATGCTTAGATTTTAATTTGTGCTCTTATTTCATTTTAATGTTTCCTTGTGACGTAATTCTGACTCTGACCTCTTCAATTGGGTATTAGCCCAAGGTGCCGAACCAATATACTAAATGGCTTGACAGGTTCACTCTTTCTGATTGAGTCAAAGGGAGGCCAAACACATCATACTAGTAATCTTAGATCGGCAACAACACGACTCAATTTCCACCATCGTTAGGTCCAGCTTCGTCCATAGACAAGGTGTCACCAAAGGAGCAAAAGACGAAGATGCCCCAGTAGAAGAGCTTTATCCATGACCTTCACAATAAAAGAACCAAATCTTTCCGACCCCAAACTTGTATAAATGGTAAACATACTTTCAGAAAATACTAAAATTTTTGTGGTGCCTGGGGCAATTATAGGATATCTTCATGCCATGTCAAGTAGTGTAAATGTTTAAAATGTAAATATATCTGGAATGTCAAACCACTTTTAAAACAATGCCACTCGTGCCAAGCAATCGAGCACATCAAGCTAGCAGTTGTAAGCGAACTAAAGAAGAGGCTTATAAGCGAAAAAATATTAAGAGGGTCCTGCCCTCCAAAGAGATTTTAATCAGAATCCTCATGAAATTTTGAGATGCCAATGAAGTGCCTAACTGCTCTATTACATAGTACATTGGGTGGGAATGATGTCAGATATCGAATCTCTGATTAAAACCAAAACCACACATCCATCGATCCATTCCCAGACTTCTAATTTGAAGACGGTTAATTTGACCAGACAGCTTCATCAAATTCTAGTGTCATAGAAAACCACTGCGTAATACTTGGGTTGTGCAGGCTCAACCCTGCAAAGGTAGGTCCTTGTGAGTGTAAACAATCCCTTTATCACCATTCACAACTTGTCCACTTCCTCTTCCAATCCTACATCAGATGGTGGTAAAATATCAGGGAAATAAACTCGAAACTCATAAAAGTTTGCAAAGCAAAAAATCAAGTAATATACTAATATCTGAAAGCTCCAGATTAAAGATTCTCAATGCTTCAAAAGACAATTTTTAGCTCCAATGCCATAAAGACCTTAGCATTGAGAATGGAGTACCCTAACTTGTCAACATGATGACCTTTGAGTTTTCTATTTATATAAAATAAGGCAAATGAATTAATATTTTGGAAGCGTTTCAATAAATTAGTATTTACCCTAAAGCAAACTCTTAGAAACACAACAGTCAGTGTCTCATTGATCATCTATGAAAATAAGGGATCATCTGCCAATGATTAACACTGCATTTGAAAACTTCTAACACTGTTGTTTTAATACGTGTGTATTTGACTAGTCCCAAGAGTGCAAATATCCAGCAGAAAGATAATCAAGTAAATTCACGACAAAAGAAGAAGAAGAAGTAGTAGAGAGAGAGAGAGAGAGAGAGAGAAAGATTTTGGAGACGTACCATCTCGTCGTTAGCAATCCTTCAACACCTACGGGACCACGTGCATGAATCCGACTTGTACTAATCCCAACCTGTCATCAACCACAAATATATGATAGATAACACTCGGATATCAACAACCGAACAAAACGTTAGACAACATACCTCTGCACCTAGTCCAAAACGGAAGCCATCAGAAAATCTCGTACTCGCATTATGGAAAACAGCAGCACTGGTAACATCAATACTTGATGTTAAATTCATTGAAGAGGTTATGATATCCATGTTAAATTAACTAAATATATCAGATAGCAAATGCAATGGTGCAATGTAATATGACCAAGAGACCAAGCACCTGTCAACTCCATTTAAAAAGACTTCTGCAACTTCACAGTCTTCTGTAATGATGCAATCAGTATGTGCACTGAAATTAAGAAGGAACTTCAATTGACAACAAACACGTAGAATACAAATGATCACAACAGCAGAGAAATTCAAGAAGCTAACTTGCCTCCCATGCTGATGTATATGATCAATGGCAGCATATACATCATCAACAATTTCAACAGTGCAAGCGAGTGAACTATATTCATGATGCAAGGAATGTGCCTCTGGAATATCCAGTAAAGAGCTCGCCCGAGGTCCACCAAATATTACAACACCTGAAGCAGATGGACATAATTAGGGTATGCAAAATGTGAATGAGAAAATAAACAGTACTTAAACATGCTGACCCTGAGAAGTGACAAAACTTCGTTAAGGTAATTTACAGATCCAGAGGTTTCCAGAAAGAAAGCAAATAGTGAATTATAATAAGTTTTCAAAATGAGTGAAGGCTTATATTCCAAACCATCAAACTGTAGGAGACTTTAAAATACATCCAAGTTTCAGTTTAAATAATACTGGTTGAACCATCAATAACATGCCAATCATCCCAGAATGTGGGACATGAAGTAATCAACCAAACATTAGGAAGCAGAACAGGGACAGCATACACACAAGCATAAAACTTTGATGAACTTCGAAAGTGCAATGATTGTGTGGGAAGGTTGAGGGGACAGGTTATGTTTGGGTGCATGGATTCAAGGTAAATTTTGCTATAGAAACCCAACCTTTGACTTGAAGTTCCATAATAATGTCGTTCAGGGCACCAGTCTGTACCAACTCCTTGTGAACAAGAAGTGTTTCCTAACAAGTAAAGAAAGCATCATTAGAAACGATCTTTTAATAATAGAAGATCATATATGAAAAGACAAAAATCATCTATAAAAAACATGCCATTGCATTGCAGGCTGCTGGATAATCTGTTTTTGCATCCAAAACAATCTGTCTTGCCATATCCATATTAGCAGACTCGTCTACATATACGTGACATATTCCATCTGGGATGAAAAGAACACAGCTTTACTAAATCTCCCAACATACGGAATGCATGATAGGCTCAAATCTCAATTACACTTTTTTGTGCAGGATAATATAGAGAAATAGTCATTTAAAGTAAACTTTTTGTACCAGCATGACCAAGAACTGGAATTTTTGTTGAAGCCTTGATTTGAGAAACAAGTTTATTGCTGCCTCTTGGTATCACAAGATCAATCACATCATCCAGCTGCAATCGAAATGTTAATGCCAGTTTCAATTCATGTATCATACAACAATAATAATTGGATAAAAGAGTCATGGAATCATTAATCGATATTCTCAGTTCAAGCCACCTTCAGCAATTCAGGGATCTCTCCTCTAGAAGTCACCAGTCCAATGAGTCCCTCGCCAACATTTTTTGGGATGGCTGAAGTGATTACCTAAAACAATAAAAAATGGGTAGAACTTCATAATAACCATGATAAAATATTGATATAACTCAGGGTTGCAATGACCCTAAAACAACTAATTATTCACAAGATTAAACCTTGTGCAAAATTGCATTTGATCTTCTGGCCTCCTTTCCCCCTTTTAACAGAAGCCCATTCCCACTTCTAATTGCTAATGAAGCTATCTGTTACAATCAATAGAAGACCATAAGTTTGTACAGTTGAATATACAAAAATGTTTGTCCATGGCTGTACAATGAGTCCGGAGTCAGTTCACTGATCATAGTTTATGACTTGATACAATTTTGTCTTGTAATAACAAATAAAATATGGACAAAATCAGAAAACAAATCGACATCCAAAATGGTCAGAAGTCATCCAAAAGTTGCTGCATTTTACAAACCCTTTAAGTTGACATATGAAATAATTGTAAGATAATTTTACAGCGTTTGTGGGTAACATTCAAAAGGGAAACATTTTATCAATCGGTTAAAACTTAAAGCTCTTTTATTGTGGAACTTAGATGGCAGGGAATGCCTTGCTTGCACTTAAAGAAGCTCCTATTTCCAAGAGCCATGAAAAAGCAGTACAAGTTAGAGGAGAGAAAGGTAGATCAAAATTAACACGATTGAAGTAGTTGCAAGGATTTGGTTTATTTGGATCTTCGATAAGGGCTAGCCTTGGATCCAATGTAATAGTAATTGAGGATTTGCATAACTAATCTCAAGTTTATGGTGAACACGGCTTAGATGTTGTTAGCCTTGGATCCAATGTAATAGTAATTGAGGATTTGCATTACCAATCTCAAGTTTATAGTGAATACGGCTTAGATGTTGTTAGCCTTGGATCCAGTGTAACAGTAATTGAGGATTTGCATAACCAGCTTAGATGTTATGTAATGCTTTAAGCTAAAACATGGAACTTAGAGAAGAAATTTTTTTGTCGTCTGAAAAAAAAATAAGAAGGGGACAAAAAGAAAAACGTTTTAAAATCTTTCACAGGCTGCATTTACGATTGTCGGATCATGTTGCTAAAATGAATTTATCAATTAAAGATCATGACAGCATCCCATAACTGCAATTTGGAGCTGGATATATAGTAAGTATTACTAAAACAAGCACAAAAAACCACTGTGTGGTGATATTCAACATAATAGCAACAGTTTTTATTACAATATTAGTATAACATCAGTCTATTGCACAGAAGCACCATACAACCAATTAACCACAATCTTTCTGATAGTAAAAAGGTCAATATTTACCTGAACTAATGCTTCAGGTCGAGACTCAAAAATAATCAAAAGAACGCCCAAGGGAGATGACAACTTATCCAATATGAATCCTTCTGAGAGCTGCAGATATTATCAGTTAGTAACAGTCTTTATGCCCAAATATATTATTCATGGTTATACGCAGAGAACTTGGTTTTGCAAACGAAAGAACAGCTATCTCATGAGTTTTTGGAGCTCCCATTGATCTCTATCGAACCAGAACAGAGCGTGTTGGCTATTTGTCTGAGCTAGAGCTTGGAAAGGCAAGCTCACAAATTTTAAATTGTTTTTCATGTATACTAAAATTGAGTACTAATATTTGAAATTTCTCATGCTGAGCTTGCATAGGGTCTCAAAATACAATTGAGTCAAGCTCGAGATCCAGTTTGAACTCCCTATATTTATACTCAAGCGCCAAATAGATTGGCCATACTTTATCCTGATATACTATACTAGTATACTTGGGCAGAACATTGAGTCCTAAAACAGTATGGTATTCTCCAGCTCAGCTCATGTAAATAAAACATCTTCAACCATACTTTTCCTATTAGATGAAGTAGTGTCACACGTTTTGGATGGTGGACAGCTTAAATTATGAGCCCTGTAGCAAAATCCTGAATAGGGCAACAAGCACCATTTTCTAATATTGTTAGTACTAGCAAAGGGAAACAAAAAAAGAAGGAAGTCCCATAAAAAGGTTGAACAGGTATTTTTATGTGCTCCACATTCTATTAATTATTATCCTCAATACCCAATTTGCTTACCTCTGTTCTCTTCGACACACGACCAACCGGCTCCTCCATGTTTGCAAGCACACGAATAGCATTTGCAAGACTTGAAACCTATAATGATAAAAGCTATTTAAGAGAGGAAGAAATAGAGAATATGAAAAGCGTAGTTTTGTGACAACATTTTGTTCAAAAGATAATACATGCCTAATGCCTATAAGGTAGTGTCTTACCTTACCAGGCTTCAAGGCTAGCCTAGAAACCAATGATTTTTCATATCCAGCTTGCTGTGCCTCAGCAACATCAGCTTCATTCTCAGCAATAATTAGTTTCTCATTTGCTTCCAGTGCATCAGCGATATCCATCAAAATTTTACTCCTTTCTCGTGAAGACATGGCCTGAAGGGAAAGAATTAACAATCAACCACATTTGTTCTGGCATGCAAAATTCATCTCAGATTGCTCCTCAAGTTTTCTTACCTGTAGTCTTCTAGAACTTTCCCTAGCTGCAACTGCCATTTCTCTAGAACCCACTTCTCCAAATGGACCCCATTTATTAGCATCCCGATGAAATAGCGTACCAATTCGCTTCCCATTTAATACTTTCAATATATTGTCAGCAGCAAAGCCACTTCATCCATGGTAAAAGAGAGATGGGGCAGAGTGAGATTAAATTCTGCTAAAAATAAAGCACTAAAAAGCATAAAGCAGCAATTCACACTTGATAACAAATAAATCGTCAGTGTACAGATTTAAAGGTATCAACTTCATAGAAGACATCAGCTCTGACAAGGAGGACTGCACTGGAGAAAAAGTTTCAATCATTTACCCTCCATCTAAGGACTTGTGAGAAGCATATGCTCCATCAATTAATATTTATTATATAACTTGAGCAAGTAGTAGGTTAGTTATTTATTTTTTAATTCTGCAAACTACTTCATACCGCTTGCTCAGATTTTAGAAGCAAGAAACAAAATTTAAATACTGTATGCAAATTGATACCATCATTTGCGGCATCAAGTTTCCCATGGACTTGGAGAAAAAAAAGTATAAAAAATTCTATGGATGATGGATCATGTGTTATGAAGTATGCTGAAAACTAGTCTTGCTACAATCAGTTGCGTATACTTAGTTGTATTGTTATCTACCATGATACTTGCAGTGAGTAATTTTGCTCAGTGATAACGCAAACTGATTGGGTCCATAATCACTTTCGTTGCGTGCTTTCATGCTGAAATTTCAACTATTATGATTTTGCAAAATCATTTTATCAGATACAGAAAAAAATTGCTTTTGACTTCTCTGAAGTTTCTAAACTAAGAACTGGCAATAGGGTAAACAAAGTTTATTTAAAAGAAGCATTAAGAATTCACAAAATGAGCAATAGTTTGTTTTATGGATTGGAATTGATATCTGATGCCCGTTCAGATCCAAATGTTGAAACTTTCTACAGGAAGGCAGTTTACCTGGTGATAACAACAGGGATCCCAGCATGAGCAGCATAAACAGCAGCTTTTACTTTAGCAGTCATGCCCCCTCTTCCCACCCTAGACTTGTCTCCAAAAGTTATTACTCCTTCATGCCTTTCCTTAACGTAAGTATGAACTAGCTCAGAATTTGGATCGCTTGGAGGGCCGCTGTAGAGACCCTCTACATCACTCAACAGAATAAGGAGGTCAGCTTTCAGTTCCAGTGCCAGTAGAGCAGATAAACTGTCATTATCCCAAAATATTCCAGAAGAGTCCTATACAGTTGCATAATGTAAGGGAAGTAATATGAGCTATGAGGCTAAAAAATCCAAAATATTGTAACGAACACAGAGATAAAGCCAATGACAATTTAAAAAATGTGTATGAAAAGAAAAGACCCTCAATGGAGGTCTAAGAAATACAAGGAGTGAAGATATTCACCAACCTCCATATTAAACACTTGTTTATAAGGAAAAATTATTTAGCACTCATATAAGTTTATACATACGTGTTCAAGGCACAGAAAGATCATCAGACAAGCAGGCAGTAAGGAAGACTAAACTCGCAAGTGAATTAAGTGTGTGAAGTTTTTAAAAAAAGGTCAAACTTTCACATATACTTAACCCATACTGCAGAAACCTCTCATGTCTCTAGACAGAAATAGCACTGACCTGCTAACTTTATAATAACAGCAACAAAATAGTAAGCAATTGAGCAGAGAATAGTACCTCATAAGGAGCTTTCCTGGTACTGACAGCGTCGTTTTCATTAAATATAGGAATAACCTTCAGAGATGCCAAAGTCTTTACAGTCTCATTAAGTTGTCTCCTAAAATCCGGATCTCTAAAATCATTGTCAGTAACTAAAAGCTGTGCTGATGACATATCCAACTGTATATGAGAAACAAAATCATCGTGATCGGTGATATGCATAAAAATAACACTTCCAATAAAAAAGATTTATTTCTTTTGAACTACCACAAGGCAGGGAACCAGTCAGACTAATAATCAAGATATGGTACCTACATTGTGATTTTACCTGGCTGAACAAAGTATCATAGAGAGCCATGAGACCATTCTGTCCAACAGCCGCACAAGCCTTCCCATCGAGTTCCATCTGTGGTTTCTGGAGGTCAGCGAAGCTGCAGAAAACCCAAAGTCACCAATATTAGTAACTCTGTAACTGAAGAAAATTCAACATTATTCAGTGAAGGTTCCATGATATATATTCTTTATTGGAGCTTCCAGAGGTGCAATAGAATGAAATCAGGCTGCAAGATCCATCAAATAATTCAGCAGCACGCATATAGCGATACATAATAACCAGTTAATAACGTCTACAGGTAACTGTCAAACCGAGCACGCAGATTAGTAAACAAACAAATGAATATTCCTCGTTTTGCAAAGATTCCATCATATTCTTTCTCAAGTTTCCAAAATAAACTTCAACTGCCAAAACCTGCTGTTAATCAATCTCCTGTATCTAAGGCGTGTGCGGCCAGCACCAACAGCACCTGATGTCACCAAAATAACCTCGTATCCCTGAGAGTTTAATTCGTGAATCTGCACTTCAATTGGAATTCAACAGTGTAAGCATTGATAAATGTCAGTTGATGCATTAACTAGACATGAAAGAAAATAAGCAGGACACAATCCTTCAACTCACCTGCTCACATAGTGCTCCTAATCTTCCAAGTGCTAATCTACCATCAGCTCGCGTGACCACAGCAGTTCCAACCTTCAAAAAAATTAAGATTAATTATCAGCAAAGATCAAAACTATGATCTCGAGGTAAAGGATACACAAGCAGGCCGAACTAAACCAAAAGAAAAAGTGTGATGGAAGAAATAAAGGCTTTTATTAGGCCTTAAAAAAGCTGACTAGCCATAATTTTACAATTCTAAACTAAAAGCAGAAGTAGAGGAACAAATATTTGATTAGAAAAGAAACTGCCTGTTTTAGCATTAACATCTCCTTCTGACAACCCTACCTATCCGATTCTTAATTTAAAATATCTCACTTATGACAGAATTAAACATTTTAGGCCAACGAGAGTTTGGAAAATTTCATATGAAACTTGAATATAAAATACTTGGATGCCAGAGTTCAAAAGTTTACTCGAGAATTGGTCTACATTTCAATCAACGTCCGAATGTATTAGAAGTACTAAATATCCTCACTTGGAACTACTGTTATCATCTACTAATCCACTAAATAATGTAGGGGTTCAAAACATTTAAAACAAAAACATGAAAAATGAATTATTATTATTTTTTTATTTTTTATTTTTAACGTTAAAACGATTCAGTGCAAATCTAATATGTGACGAAGGCACAAATTACTGATTCACATTCCTATTACACAGTTCTTGAAAGGGTCAACCTTTCTCTACATAAATTGGGAATTGAGATTCACAACAATTCAAGATTAGAAACCAATGTAAACGTTACCTATAATTATCCAATTCAAGGAAATCAACATAAATAAATGAAATTTAATCCTGCTTACATTTGAACTAATGGAAAACCGGATTTTGTATACAAATTTAATCCGAATATAGCAAAACACATAAGATGATAATTAAAAACAATGTAACCTTGATGATGACACGCCTAACGTCTTTGACAAATGCACGCGTGGAATCCATAGCCTCCATTGTCGAGCTACAGAGAGTGAATTATCTATCTCAGCTCTGATTATGAGTCAGTTTGAAAAATAAATACAAAAAAGTTAACAAACAATAGGAATTTGTCGGCAGTGAATGAGGAGACTCGTGACTAACTCTTGTAGGGTTTTTGTTTTGAGGATAGATATAGATGCCATACAATACAAACAATACACAAAATACGAGCTGACTCTGAGGAGAGGGTGCAATTTTTCGATTATTTTATTTGTACTTGTTTGTCATTTGGTTGTGAGCAATCAAAAGACGCCACGTACAACATACTGACGTGGCGGAGGATGATTTTGTGCACGAAACTTGGGGGATTGCATCTTTTCAAACAAAGGCAGGCTAAGTGGTATCATTCGACACCTTTTTGCTTGGCACGCCTTGGATTTTTTTCATTTTTTTTTTAAATGTTCGAATACTGATCTCATTATTGTATTTACATATTCGTGGTACACAAATAACTACGTAAAATGAACTTCGGACATTTTCAATGTAACAATGTAAATTTTTGTGCAAATAAAATGAGAATGAAAAGAATAACATTTTTAGTGGGGATGTGAATTGCACTATTTGTAGACTACATCTACATGTACAAGAAAGGAAGGCGATATATAGAAAGGTTGAAAATAAATTAAGAAAAACTGAATGGGCAGGTATTTCACTGAAGATAAATTATAAAAAATCCAGTCATTGTTTGGTTCTCATTATTTTCAAAATGTATTTTTTTCTCTTTTATTTTCAACTATACATTCATGAATAAAATAATATTACACGTAAATCCAAATTTTTCCTTAGTTTTTAATCACACGTTCTCCTTCCCAATTTCAAAATGCATTTTCGTCAACAAAAGAAAAGAGAGAGAGAAAGAAGGAAAAAATGGAGCTTTTTGGAATGAATGTGTCTTGCTTTTTAGTGCGTGTTCGATGGTGCTTAAAATTCAATTAAAATTGAAAATATAATCGTTATTGAGTCCACTCGTCTAATAAAAGTCAACAATAACGATTAATTTTTTCAATTATAATCTAATTTTAATCTCTACCGAACACACCCTTAGTGCAATTCCCCACCTATTGAAATGAAGCTAGAATTCAAATTTTTGCCTGTTTGATTTTAGCTAAAAAAAAAAAAAATTGATAAAAATTAGAAGTCGAAATTAACAATTAATTTTAACCATAAATGTAATGAAATATACAATTTTTAGAAAAAAAACTAATTTTTAGCCAAACTCAATAAAAAGTAAAAACTAAATATATTAAACCCATGTTTGGTAAAAATCTCAATATGAAATCAAATTCAATAATTAATTTTAACTACATTTTATGGAACCCACGATTTTTCAACAACACGTTCCATCATTTTTTATCAAAATCTAATAAAAATTTGATTTTAATCCCTATGAACAAGGCTAACAAGATGATGTCCAACTAATTTTTTCCTTGGCCGCCTACTTTTGAAAAGCCTGTCTAGATATACACTTTATTATTCAATATAAATATAAATAAAAAATGGTTTTCGTGTTTTCCAAGTCTCGCTGTAATTGACTCGAATGAAATTTGGCCTCTACCAAATACCCAACCCAGTGGTGAATAGAAAGCAGTAGCCAAAACAATGTGCAACTCTTTGGACACGTCAAGGCAAAATCCATACATTGTATATTTACAGAAATTAGAATCTAAACGAAAAACAAAATATTCTAACTATATT
>CAIGRS010131055.1:0-11669 GCA_903798395.1 Fraxinus floribunda
AAAAAAAATTAGTTAACTGGAATTTTTTGAAAAAAAAAAAAAAAAAATTAAACGGGGCAAGCCCTCGCCCCAAACCTGCTCCATTGTCATCTCTAATTCCATGGATCTCACAACTTTTTAATCATATATTTCATTAACGTTTATTAAAATCTACAAAAAAAATCTGACTTGACGTACACCAAACAGGGGCCTTTCGATAAAGCGAATAAATCCCATGAAAAATTTGGCTACGTTTGAGATAGTAAGTAGAACTAAGTACTAAGCTAACTCCCTAGTACTCGGGCACATATATCCAAATCTCGGCGTTGAAGTTCAAAAAGGCGCCATGAGGAGTTTGGCGCCAAAGACTTGTAATTTATATGTGATAGATTCAATTAAACGTAAAAATTAAGTGACTCATTTAATTTTACATTTTATATAATGTTGTAGATTGATAATATAATATCGATAATGCTAAATAATATTATTTTAAGGCACTGTTTGATTACAATGAATTCCATTGAAAATGTCACATCCAAAGAAAACGAATTTTACTTTGATCGTTTGATTGCAACGTGGAAATGAAAATCGAATTCTAAAGTACAACTAATTTAAACTGAATTTTCTTTGTTTTCATGGAAAACGAAATCCTATGGATTTGATGAATTTTTATTTTCCAAATAACATGAAATTCAAACTCAACCTTCTACAAGCAATTCACGATTTGTACATGTTCAATTCCATATGAATTTCTGACAAACATGGACTTGGGAGTTGGAGTTGCCGACGACCTTTTTTGCTACATGCTTGTCGTTCTCGAAATTATTTCGGTTGATAAAATTTGAATACAATATAAATGATAAATTCTCTTTCTAAGTTTAATCACATTGTCACAATATAAACAACGCAAAATTAGTTCTTATTTGTATTAAATTTAAAATCGATTTTATGAAATTATTTTTCTAATTCTGTTTGATTCGTTGCAATGTTTAACGAACTTAATTTTTATATATTTTTTTGATATCTCTTTTTAAAATGTGGAACTTAATTATTGTCGTTAGGTGGAGTTAATACGTTGATCGACCCCATTAGGAGCCTAATTCATTAAGGATAGTTTCGAAATTTCACACTTGTAATTTTGATTTTGCCCTAATATGTTTAATAAATATGGCGCCGTCGGAAGAGTTTTGTATTTCCATAAAAAAAGAAAGCGAGATGGGTTAGAAAAGACATGAGAAAAGACGTGATGCACAATTCTCTTGTAATTTTTTTTTTCTTATCATAGTGAATTACCGCATTGCCAAAAGATAAACATATTCTCAATTGAACGAACATTTATAAGTCTTACGTGTTCTTGAGTATCTATTTTTCATTCCGCGAATTAATTTCTCTTTGTGAGATGTAATTAGAATTTTTAATTCTAAACGTCTTATTCTTATCTTTGGTGGCATGGCATGGCATGGCATGGGCCATGGGGTACTTTGATATATACATTCGCTGAATCTTGTGAAATGGAGAATTTCAAGACCTCACTTTAGACCATTTTATGTGCATTTCTTTTCTTTCTAACATCCGATTTGTCTTCACTGGAAGAAGATTGGGTTTGACACATGAATGACGAGGCCAAGGATAAGCTGTGGGAGGATGACAAGAAAAGAACGTGAAGACAAGACAAGAAGTTCTATAAAATATTTTGAGAAATTAAATAATTCGTTAATGTCCTCTACCAACTTAGTCCCTGTTTGGTAGTCAAAAAAAAAAAAAATTCAAAAAATTGTTTTAAATAGTGATTTTTTGAAGAATGTGGTTAAAATGTAGGAAAAAAATTTGAGTTTGTGTGGGAAATATTTTACTATGTG
This sequence comes from Fraxinus floribunda, assembly GCA_903798395.1. NCBI lineage: Eukaryota > Viridiplantae > Streptophyta > Magnoliopsida > Lamiales > Oleaceae > Fraxinus > Fraxinus floribunda. Next base: position 1,839 of record CAIGRS010131055.1, read on the forward strand.
AATGTATAATTGAAAATAAGTACAAGTAGAAAAAAAAGTTTTGATAGAATGGAAGATAAAAAGAGATTAAGGGCTTGTTTAGATTAAAAGTGAAAATATAGTCGTTATTGGATCCTACTTGTCTAATAAAAGTCAACAATAACGACTAATTTTTTAATTTTAATCCGATTTTAATCTCTACCAAACACACTCTTAATTACCATCGCTTCTTATTAAGTGCATGTTTGACACTCTTTAATTTATTTTATGATTTACTACATGATCATTTTCAACCACATATTTACAAAAAAAAAAATACACAATTTTTCCATACTTTTTAACCACACATTCTCCTAAAAATCATTATTCAAAACTCATTTTTTTCTACCAAAATGGTTGTCAAACAGACTCTAATTTTTATTTTTATTTGTTAAAACCTAAAAATAAAACAACTTTATGTGACATGCTAATAATGTAATAAACAAATTACAAGGGAACTCGATTTGACCTAAAACTAAAGATGCAATAGAGAATAACTTACCTCAAAAGGGAAAGACAAAGTTAGGGTTAAAATGTATAACAAGCTAAATTAAATAATACACGCACGAAATTTATCTCTTAATCAGCGATGTTAAACATCAAGTGACGTGACACACAACAATATGTGATGCAATTAATTTTATGACTATCATTATTGTATGGGTGCCTCATCACACTCTACCAACCCTTTTCTTTTTGGGCGGTTGCGGGAAAGGGGCCAAAAGAAGCTCATAAGCTAGGTTCCGAAGTGGTCCCCAACAACTTCCAAACCAAACTCAATGGCCCACTTAATAATTTCAGCTTTTATGGAAATACCAAAATCGAGATCCGAGCCCCTGTTTTAGATTTTTTTTTTTTTACCCCCTTTTTAATTTTTTTTTTTTTTTTTTTTTCAAAGAAATGTGTTTAAGAACATTTTTTTAAAGGGTTAATTTCACAAACGGTTACTGAAATTATCTAAAAATTACAAAACGATTACTAAAGTTTAAAACTTGTAGCAACGGTCACTGAAATTTCTTGTGCTTTCACAAACGGTCATTGAAATTTTAATTTGTTTCACAGACGATTACTGAAAGACCGTTATGATTTTAATTCAAAATTAAAGGATCAAAACACGTGGACATAGAAGTTTGACCACCTTAAGTACAAAATCCTTGCTATTAAGTGTCATCTTTGGAGTAAATTATATGAAAATTGTAAAAGTGATATTTTAATTCTCGTTAGCCTATATATCCGTACAAGACCATAAATTTGATATGCGATATAAATATTTTTCTATATTTTAGTGTGATCGTGTATAGATTTCCTAGCTTTTAATATACTTTAATTTATTTTAGGTCACATAAAAATATAATATATTCTTGTTTAAAAGAAATTTGCACTTGAGGTGGTCAAACTTTTATGTCCACGTGTTTTGGTCATTTAAGTTTGAATTAAAATCATAACAGTCCTTCAGTGACCGTTTGTGAAATAAATTAAAATTTCAGTGACCGTTTTGTAATTTTTAGGTAAGTTCAATGACCGTTTGTGAAATTAACCCATTTTTAAAATTTACGTGTAAAATTATTTTATTAGATAATATGTGGCTGAAAATGAATTTTGAAAAAAAAATGAGAATCAAACGAGATAATTTTACTAGTCGGAGATAGTAATGATTGAATATTCGAATCAGAATAAGTCAATATTTTAAAAGTCTCTACGATGTTAAGAGAGAGATCGAAAATTGATTTATTTCAAGACGACGATAAATTAATAATTAAATAATACAATTAACACGATTTTCAAATTATTAGTTTTTAGTAATACCTTATCAATTATATATCGATATATTCTATGCATATATTATATACTTAAATCAAAATGTCATCATTTCATTTTTTGTTGCCAAGTGGAGCATTCTTAAGTTACCGTTTAATTATATTCAAAGTTTTAACGGAGAATTGTATCATTAGACCTCAATGCATAGTCGTTGTGGCATTTTCCTCTCCATTCTACTTTTCCAACGTTATTAGTCATTTAAGATAAATTCCGTCCATTTTCTCCGTCTAAGTGCATGTTTGTTATGGATTCTCCAATTCTACAGTAAATCAATTCTCATTTTCAATCACACATTCTTCAATAAAATAATATTTTCCATCACATCAATAATTTTTTCTTCTTTTTTAACCACACATTTCCCATCATATCACTATTCAAAATCAATTCTTCCTCTACAAAATCTCTAAGCGAAGACTAAGGGCCTGTTTGGTACGTATTCTTCAATCCTACAGTAAATCAATTCTCATTTTCAACCACACATTCTTCAATAAAATAATATTTTCCATCACATCAATAATTTTTTCTTCTTTTTCAACTACACATTTCTCATCATATCACTATTCAAAATCAATTCTTCCTCCAAAAAATCCCTATCAAACAAGCTTTAAGTGTGCCTGTGAGCAGTACATGCAATAGATAAGGCACCATATAAGCAAAATCGACAGAATCGAGTAACATGATTACTTCCGTATGTATCTAAAGCCGTAGGTTGAGACAATGTTGTAAAAAAAAAAAAATAGAATTAAGATGAAAATGTCACAATCGCTATAAATTAAAAACCAATAGTACCCAATCGAGTCGTGGTCAAATCACTATACGCCTCTAACTGGGTGCATGACGTGCCCAAAGTTTTGTGAGAATGTTGAAAGCGTAGGGTAGTTGGTCATTTATTATTTTCATAACACCCATCTACCACTCCCTCCATTTATTATTTGTACCCTTTCATTTTCAAACCCCCCCTCCCCCAACCCCAATTTTCCATGCAATTTTGCTACACTTAAATCATGGTTGACAATACACTCTTTAACCTAATACACACTTTTGATTTTAATAATACTTATTAAAATCAATAACCTAGATTTTGACACATCATATGGCGTCAAACTAATTGTACACCATGAGTGTACAATCAGCTTAATTCTTTTCTGTGGTGAACAATTAGGCTCCATTTGATTCGTAATGTTTTCCATGGAAGTTTTTTTCCATTTTTCAATTTTTGTAGTGTTTGATAGGCAAAATTTTTCCGAAAAAATATTTTCCACATTTTCTCATTTTCTACATTTTTAAGGAAAATAAATTCTTGATGTTTTGTTGAGAAAAAAATTTCCTTTTTTTTTTTAAATTTTAACAATTGGAAAAAAAGTCTCGATAAAATGGTAAAAAAATTTATCATTTTTATTGACAATTTTCATGCAAAACAAACTCAAACGAATGATATTCCGTATGATAATTTTTTTTTTGACATTTGGAACAAATTCTAAATCCAATGGTAGAAAAAATTATCACTTTAATGAACAATTTCCATAAAAAACGAAGTCAAACGGACACCAAACTTTCAACATTTTCCATGGAAAACTATATCAATCAAACACAATTAATTACAATTCCATGTAAAACAAATTCTAAGCAAATCTTTCCCTATAAAACATTTTCTTTTCATCCATTTTCCACATTTACAATCAAACGGACCCTTGTGCATTTGTACATGCAGAGTATCACAAGTTAATCCTTGTTTTCTCCAACGAAGAATTGTACTTGACAAATGAACTCTGCGCATTTGGATATTAATAATTCACGAGTGTAAGTGTCCTAATCTTCTTAACGTATAATTTAATCCCGTCACTTAAGCCTGTTTGACACAGCTTTTAAAAAATTTAAAGCTATTTTCAAGATTAAGTTGTTTGATCCAAGGCTCTTCTACAGAAGGAGAAATCAGAAGTATAAGCAAAACCCTGGTAAAATGAGTCCGTCATAAAAGGTCGCCCGACCCTCCAAAGTGGTAGGAGAGGCCAAACTTCCACTTGCTTCATTTATTAATCTAAACATTTGTTATTTTTCTTACTTTAATAGTAAAGTACCATGCAATTCTCACTAACACCGTTAAAAAATTAGGCAATACTTCAAAAGGATGTTTGCAACCTTGGAACAGTTACAGTTATGTCCGCTGAAAAGTTACCCTGTCATCAGTTACTATCTTTGGTCACCACTACTCGGACCTTCTGGCACTCGGGCAGTGTACAGCTAAATGAAAGTTCCCCAGCTCAAGTAAACATTGATCGAGTGGTTTGGGTTTCTTTGTTTTGAGGAATGTATAGATCTTAGACATTGAATGTGAGCAAAACAATTAACTAAAAATTAAGCATCATAAATTGTCTGAAGGTATATTAGAGGGAAGAAGGTAACAGCTATCAATTGTCAAAAACAACAGATTACAGTCTTAATTAAAGATCACGAAAGAAGACATGTTGAGCAAACCCTGAGCCATATTCCTAAGTTTCCTTGGGAGGGGCCTTCTTGGCAGCCTCTGCAGCCGCTTTCTCTGCCTCAATTTCAGCAACAATGGCATCAATTTCAGCTTCTTCAAGCTGATGCAGGCCATGATCTTTGGTCATTACAGCAACTTCTAGGTTCTTTCCACCACTCTCAACAACCTTCGCGCACAAAATATAGATTAGATGGGGTTGGTTGGATAACATATTCCACCAATAATGACAAACCGTATTTAAAAACAAATTCAAGATAGGACATCCAATAATTAAAGGTGAGAAGAGAGTGTAAAAAGACAGTCACACCCAGGTTCTGCCCAGTCATCAATCTGTATCGAAGCCAACTACATTTATTAGAACATTCTCCAATAAGATAAATCAAATTTCTGCACGCGGATATTGAGATTTATCGTTTAGTTCCATCCGCTAAAGAGGTAGGTTTCCCAATTCTTTCCAGAAAACAAATAAAGATTAGCACAAGAGAGAACACAAAATGATATAGAAAAGGGAACTGTTCCAAGAATGAATCATGAGCATGGATTCTAAAATCACCATCTACATCTCACGAACAACTAATATCAGCAACTAGCATTGCGATAGCTCACCCAGTTTTACCATCAACAGTTAGCTCTAAACATTAAACAATCAAAGAAATCATAATTCCATCGCCACTAACTCCACAGATATTTTCACTTATATTTAACAGTTAGCTCCATCAATTAGAAAGTCTTGCAGGACTCTTGCACATGCTATGTGGAGTTTGAGTGTATCTACTTATGTCAACTTCAAAATCTTACTTCAATTGGACCTTAATCCAAATTTTTACCCAAAACTCACAAACCTTTGTGTCTGCACACTCTGTCATGGATGTGAGCATTGAGTCCACAACCGGCTGTGATGTGTGGATAGTAATTACAACCACAAAATTCCTATACCAATTATTCTACAGGACAGACCATTCACTACAGCAAGAAAATCAATAAATTTACATGAACACGAAGATATCTTCCAACTTTTGTTTGACAGCATAATATAGCCCACCATGATGCTAAAAGATGAAATATGGATGTGGGAGACAATTAAAAACAGCAATTTCATGATTTAGTCCATGTTGTATAGGACTACTACATAATGAATCTCTAATTTAAGATGCTAGTACATGTCCACTTCGAGTAAATTTTCTTAGATTAATGTGGAGTTTGTCTAATATAGAGCTTGTTTGGTACAGCTCAAAACTTAGTACTCGTACCTAAGATTTTCCACCATCTACATCTCACGACTCTCAACAACTAATATCAGCAACTAGCATTGCGATAGCATGCCCAGTTTTACCATCAAAAGTTAGCCCTAAACATTAAACAATCAAAGAAATCATAATTCCAGCGCCACAACTCCACAGATATTTTCTCTTGTATTTAACAGTTAGCTCCATCAATTAGAAAGTCTTGCAGGACTCTTGCACATGCTATGCTAAGTTCATGAGTGTATCTACTTATATCAACTTCAAAATCTTACTTCAATTGGACCTTAATCCAAAATTTTACCCAAAACTCACAAACCTCTGTGACTGCACACTCTGTCATGGATGTGAGCATTGAGTCCACAACCGGCTGTGATGTGTAGATAGTAATTACAACCACAAAATTCCTATACCGATTATTCTACAGGACAGATCACACACTACAGCAAGAAAATCAACAAATTTACATGAACATGAGGATATCTTCCTACTTTGTTTGACTGCATAATATAGCCCACCAAGATGCTAAAAGATGAAATATGGACGCGGGAGACAATTAAAAACAGCAATTTCATGATTTAGTCCATGTTGTATAGGACTACTACATAATGACTATCTAATTTAGGATGCTAGTACAAGTCCACTTCGTGTAAATTCTCTTAGATTAATGCACAGTTTGTCTAACATAGTCTCATGATTAAGATGCACATGGTAACAAAAGCAGTGTGGCTATCTTGAATAAAGTAACTTATTTTAAAATTTTAACCACTTACAAGGTCATGGTGTAAAGTCTAAAAGTTAATAAAAATACAATAGACCAAGTAGAAGTTAAAGCAATGAGTTGTGCCCAAATGTATGGCTTACTTCAAGTAAAGCCCGCATGGCTAGTTTGACAGTCTCCTGGCCAGATGTTTCTTTGTAATTCTTTTCCAGAAACTCCCGGATCGAGTTTGAGTTTCTCCCAGTTGCATTGGCTTTCCATGCTGAAAAAGTCCCAGAGGGATCTGTCTGGTAAAGAGATGGGACACTTGTGTAGGGGTCAAAACCAATGATCAAGGTTGAAAGACCAAAAGGTCAGTGTGGTGGTGAAACACACATGAATTGCTGAAGTCCAGCAATGTAACGAGTTATGTATTCAACAGTCACAGGATCCTCAACTGTAAGCTTATGACTCTGGCACTCAATGCGTGCCCTATTTATTAGAACACGTGCATCTGCTTTCAGTCCAGCACAAGCCAATGCAATGTGATTATCTAAATTGACAATCTTTCTCACCGATCTGAAAGCAAGAACATAAAAGAGAGAACAAGCACAAAAACCTTAAATTGGGGGCAAAATAAAAGATATCAAGGTAAGAATAACAGACATTGTATTACCTTTCAAAAAAAAGAATAACAGACATTGCATGATTGTTCAAACTTCAAAGCTAAGAAAAATACCGAATAAAGTCCTAACCACAATTGTAACGTAGAATAAAAGTCAAGTTGGAGTACATATAGACTGAGCCTTATCTACTGAAGCCATACATAATATTTGAGGAAATTAACAAATGATGCAAATGCACAACTACATCCTAAAATTTATACCCTCAAGTGCGAAGTAGTTGACCAGTACTGCACGCAAACCACTCCTATCTCCAATTCTCCTTCACCAAACTCAAGGTTAGTTCCAAGAAACCAACCCTTGTGGTTTTTGAAAACTCACGTAATTTGAATATGTGAACTAATGACTGATTTTAATTTCAAACATAGAAGAACTAAATAGTAGCAATAAACAGGATTATATATACATATAAATAAATTAATTTATCACCACACCAGGTGCGGAGCCCAGTAAGGCCCAGGGGTGGGCCTGTACTTCTAGGCTCAAAATTTTTTTTTAGTTATAGGCTAAGTCCACTGTCCCAGCCCAAGAGAAAAAGCTCAAAACTTTGAGTCCAATTCCAAAAATGTAAACCTCTATCACAAATCACAGCTCCATGTCTCCAGAATCTGCTCGACTGCTCCCCTGCTCCACCTCCGAATCGCAGCCTGAAGCCAGTTCGCACCTCAAATTCCCACATGTTAAAAAATGCCGTATACATCACTCTACTAGTAGTAGCATTAAATTCCCACACCGCTCGCTTGAGAGATTCTTACGCGTGCGTTGTTTCTGACGGAGAAACTGCTGAAACACAAACTGAAACCCTAGAGAAAGACCAGGCTCAGGAATCTGAACCCGATATTGAGGTTCTACGTTATTTTCACTTCATTATTTTATTTTCATTTTTATTGCAATTGGACTTTTTATACTCCTGATTTTTTCTATTTTCTGGACATTTTTCCTGTAAAAAGCTGTTTCATTTCACTCTTATTACTGCTATTGAGTGGAGCTTTTGTTGTGGTTTTGATAACTAGTTTTTTTGTTCTTTAAATTGGTTTTATAAGATGCGTTATTGAATTAAAAATTGTTTAGATTAGAAATAACTGTGAATTAAATATTTTCCATAGACGTAACTGCTCCTTTTTCTATGTTTAGTTGAGACGTTTTTGTTCTTTTTTTTTTAATACTACATTTTGGGTATTGTTGTATGTTGTGTGCAGTAGAGATTCACTATTGTCAGTTATGGAATTGAAATTGGGTATTGTTGAAATTTGGATATTGCTGAATGCTGACTGCTGAGTAGATATGACTGAAATTTGGGTATTGTTGACCTGAAATTGGTGAAGTTTGGGTATTGTTGAATTGAAATTGTTGAAATTGTAAATGATAGATTGTGTAATCGGATGAACGATAAGTGGATGAATGATAGCACAATTGTTTGTGTAAAGAAAGATATATTTTTGAAACTCAATAATGAAGTTATTGTACAACGATATCAAAATATTAAAACTCGAAAGGAACAAGTGTAATTTATAAACTATGTTATTTTTAATATTTTCGTATTATTGTCTTATATTTTTTTTATCATTATACTCATGACAAAAATTCGACATTCAACATCGATAAGNCAAAATATGAAAACTCGAAAGGAACAAATGTAATTTATAAGATTATTCTAGGGGTACAAAATGGTGTCCAAAATGGACAAATGACGGCCCCCTATTGGAGGGGTGGCTGGTGTAATTTATAGGATTATTCTAGGGGTACAAAATGGTGTCCAAAATGGCAATAGGGGGCCGTCACTTGGCCATTTTGGACACCATTTTGTACATGTAGCAAGGTCCTAATTTATAATCTATGTCATTTTTAATATTGTCGTATTATTGTTTTATATTTTTATTATTATTAAATTCATGACAAAAACTCGACGTTCAACATTTGTGCACCACACTATAGAGTAAGTATTCCGTTTGGCCATCTTCCAACCACAAATTAATTAACTCATCTTTTCAAAATCTCTCAAAATCTTTTAGCTAAATATCAAACACAGAGTCGAAAAACACCAAAGGCACCCCTATATTAAAATAATCCAATTACGAAATGAAAAATCCAAAGCCCTAGATAATTTCATTTACCACGAACCCGAATAAATCAATGACTACCCAAAATCACTAATGACTTGTAATCCAACGATCTACAAAAATACGCGCATTTCAAAGTATAAAGAACTTCAGATGCTGATTCTGACCTGGAATCTTGGAGCTTGGGGGCAGACTTCTTCTCGACGGCAAGGACGATGGTATCGGTTCCGCGAACACCGACGGCGGCGTTTCCTTTTCGGACGGCCTCCAGGGCGTACTCCACCTGAAACAGATGGCCATCCGGCGAGAACACTGTAATTGCTCTGTCGTATCGCGCCATCTACAACCTTTTTGTATGTATAAAGATCGAAATGGATTGCTGTATATATTTGTAAAGATTGTTCTGATCTATCACCCTCTTGACTTCTCTCGGAAGAGTTTGATCGATTTATGCGAGTGCGAGGGTTGAGTGAGGAATAAAAGACGGGAAGAAAAAGAGAACTTGGGCGACAAGACAAGGAGCATGTTTGGCTACACAAATAATTCTTCTTAATTACGAGGAATACAATTAGGGTCCGTTTGATTGCTGAAAAATTGGTGAAAAAAAAATGTTTTACAGGGAATTAATTTTCCTAAAAAATATTTTACTGGGAATTATAATTAATTGTGTTTGATTGGTATAATTTTTCATGGAAAATGTTGAAAGTTTGATGTTCATTTGGCTTCGTTTTTTTATGGAATTTGTCCATTAAAGTGATAATTTATTCTACCATTGGGTTTAAAATTTGTTCCAATTGTAAAAAAAAAAATTTACCATACCGAATAT